>MJUU01068087.1:69632-80288 GCA_002080025.1 Modiolus philippinarum | reverse complement strand
ATATACCACTACTAATGAAAATTTTCGTCAAAGTTTTCTCTGCTTCTATAAGTGGAAATGATTTAATATTTAGTCTCAAGCTTCATATAGATGAGTTGTACCGTGTAAGCTATTTTCAGGTTTGTTGCGCTATTACTTCCTGTTTACCGATACATTGGTATGTTGATACTTAGCCTAAATTAAGTTTTTTGAATAACATTAAATGACGCAGTTGACTTTAAAGATCAAACTTCTTATTATATTGGGCATGCGGGGGTATTCATTTGTGGCCCAGTGGACCACAGTACCTCTAGTTTCAGATAAAACCATAATGACATTACACCACTTTACTGTAAAAAGCTATTTTTTGTATAAACATGTAATTAGAATATAATATCTATTCAGAATAAGAAATAAAGGCAAAAAAGTTTGATACCACCCCCAGGTATCACTCATTTGTATTGTCAAGTTTTCTTTCTGTATCAATCAACTAATCACTTTGAAGTTATTTAATCAGTTTGATAGAATTTTTGTAGGTAATGAAACTGGTCAGCTGAGATGGTCAGCTGTTTTTTAAGATGTGTTCAGTATAAATCAGTTTACCTTCAGGGTTTGGAAACTAGTTTGTAGAGTTGCAATTCAATTATGGGTAAAGCTAGAGGTTATCCACAGTAATATGTAGGTCTATGTGTAACATAAAATAGTGTCCTCCGTGAAATACTGTCTGCCTATACAATTGTTACCTAAGATAAAGTCAGAGGACAGAATAAAACATATGATGATCATGAAATATTGTTCTCTTGGATTTTCCAATGAAATATATAACAGGAAGGACAATTTTTCACAGGACACTCCCTTGTCAAAATAAAATGCATTTAGATTTCATTTAGAAGCCATTTTAATTCTGGCCATTTTTAAACCATTTCACTGGTAGAGGGATTTAAATGGTTATAAACCACAATGCATTGTTTTTCATTTTCCATTTAAAACACATTGAAAGCTCATTAAAGTCCATTGAAAAGTATTTGTTTTCACGAAATATGCAAATGAGTTGAACCATTTTTATGCCATTGAAAATAATTGAAAGAAAAATATCCTAGTATGCATAAATCATTTATTTATCATTTATCTATCACATAACAAAATGGAAATTAAATGTTACATAAAAATAGAAAAATTTAATTGAAATTAATTTTGACTGTTATTAAAATGATTCTAAAAATATTTGAATATATTTTAAATGTAACTGAGATTATTATGAAAATACATTTTTGGACTTTAGGTTTCATTCTCAAAAATACCCATAACCATGCATGCAGACTTTTAATATATCATTCTACATGTATGTACCAGTATAATAATTCAAATGTGTTTAGCATGCATTATACTATACATGTTCTCTTTGAATATAATCCATCCTTCTTTAAAAATGATCTTCCGCATTGTACATTCATCATTTTCAGTATGGAATATATATCCAGTGATTTGAAAAATTCATTGTTACGCACTGACAGCACAATTTAACTGACATGAAGATTTTCAACTGAATTATAAATCCAAAACAAGAAAGTTATATTCAATCTTGACATTTGATGATGTATAACTCAGTCTTCTAGTGAAAAAGACAAAATTAACCAAAAGAATCATCATTATTAGGGCCCCGCCACTTTGTGGCGGACGCCCTATAGTAATCAGTCTGTCCGTCCGTCCGTACGTCCATCCGTCCGTAACAAAATCAGATTTCCACACTTTTTTCCAATGCTCTTGCAGATATTCGGCTAATATTTTGTATGTTAGTTAGGTATGATGAGTTACAAGTCAAGTTTAAGTTTCGTATTGGTCCACTGATTTTTGACCAAGTTACGGCCCTTGGACTTAGAACATTTCACTAAAATAACAGTTTTCCGCACTTTTTTTCGTAATGCTTGCAGATATTGGGCAAATATTTTGTGTAAGAGTTCAGTACGATGAGTTACAAGTTGAGTGTTAGTTAGGGCCCCGCCACTTTGTGACGGACGCCCTATAGTAATCAGTCTGTCCATCCGTCTGTCCGTCCGAAACAATCCTGTCCAAGCCAGAACTTTTTTCTCTTTTGAGATAGGCTTTTGATATTTGGTATGTAGATAGATCACCTCAAGACCACGTGTCCCATACCTTAGTTGGTGACCTTTGACCTTGACCTTTGACCTCAGGGTCACATTCATGCTTTTTCAATGACAAAGTCGTGTCCGGGCTATAACTTTTTTCTCTTTTGAGATAGGCTTTTGATATTTGGCATGTAGATAGATCACCTCAAGACGATGTGTCGCGTACCTTGGTTGGTGACCTTTGACCATGACCTTTGACCTCAGGGTCACATTCATGATTTTTCAATGACAAAGTCGTGTCTGGGCTATTACTTTTTATTCTTTTGAGATAGGCTTTTGATATTTCGTATGTGGATAGATTGCTTCAAGGTGACATGTCACGGACAATATTTGATGACCCTTGACCTCTAGGTCACACTTGGAGCGGGCCCACAGAGATGGATACCATCTCACTGATGTCTAGTTTAAATTAAACCATCCCCCCAAAAAATAAACTTAAAAGTGAGAATAGATATGTATATATTATTTACTTCAACTGTATATTAATTTTTTGTCTTTCAGTAAATATTTTGTAATCTGCAAATAAATTACTGTACTAGCTTTCAATGCTTACATTTATCTTTCAAGTTTGAAATATTAAATAAAATACACGTATCTGAGGTCTAGTACAGGCACCATTCATTATCACATCCAGCTCTGCTTTGTTAGAAAATGCCGCCTATTTTTCAAATCAAAAGAAATATAGCCCCAGCTATTTTATATTAAATTACCACCAATATTTCTGTGTTTGTTCCTATAAACCATGCACTGTTTGAAATATCAAGCATAAATGATAACTGATATACTGAATAAAACAAGTTTAACTTCTTGCAGTGTATCCATACACATAACCTCAATTTTCAAAATGTACACATTCCAACACTTCCTGACCATTATGTAAACAACATGTGTTATAAATCAATCTTCATCCTCATGTAAATGGAATAAAAGTGGTAATTAAATGGCATTTAAATGCATTTCATTTTGACAAGGGAACCATTTTTCAATGAAAAAATGGTCAAGAAAACAAATGGTGAAAAATGGTAAAACTTTATGCAACAGCCTGTAGAACGACCATTTTTTCTTCATTTTTGCTTTAAATGGAAATAAATGGCTGTTGTTGCCCCATTTTTTATCCATTTCTTCCTAAATTTAAAGATAAATGGTTTGTAGATAAATGGTCAAGGGAGCTACTTCAAAAATAAAATAGAAATTAAATGGGATTAAAATGAAAACTGGAATAAAAATGTTAAAAGAATGGTATTTCAATGCTATTTAACCATTTATTTTTGCTATGGGATGTACTATTTTGGCTTACATGTGTACCTCTATGTAAGCACATTGTTTAATTTAAAGGACTCAGTGCCAACAAGATATTTTAGAATATTTAGGTCATTGCACCATTCAACAAGCAAAATGTAGAATTAGTCCTCAAAAAGCATATTTTTGATTAGGAGATAACTGCACTCCTAAAAAAGCACATTATAAAATTGGAAGGTCACTTCATTGACAAAGTTATTATGTTGTTAAAGTCTTCAAGAAGTACATTATAGAATTTAGCAGTCACTGCATCCATAAACAAGCACACTGTAGCATTGTTGGGTCACTGCATCCCACAACAAGATGTAGACAACATTTGTCATTTTGTAGGTTTAAATTGCATATTAAGTTTTTATATTTAACAGAGAGAGATAAATGTGAACAAATGGATTGTAAAAATGGTGGCAATTGTCAATATGGATATTGTATGTGTCCCCCTGGTGTCACTGGGATGTCCTGTGAAAATGGTAAGTTCTGTTTTAGTTTTTCTAACAAATTTAAGAGCCACTTTTCTGATAGGCTGAAAATATAGCAAAAAAAAAGAAGATTGTCTCCTGCATACATTGATTGCAGAATTATTAAGTCTTTTGTAATTCTTATTTAAAACAGCGCTGCTGTATCTTATGTATAGGCTTCATTTAATCTATTTTTATGCCCCGTCTACTAAAGTAGGAAGCATATAGTGTTCGGATCTCTCCGTCCGTTTGTCTGTTTGTCTGCCCAAAGTTAGGTTTAAGTTTTTCCTGTGAAAGGATGTATGCTTTTATCATTTAACTTAATATAAATACACATAAGGGTATCACTAAGCAAAAAAATAAAAAACTTAAAAAACTTAACCATAAAATCAACTTCATGCTTCACTGATCGTAGAAAAAAGGGGGATAGTATGAGGTTTACCCTCAGGTTTAAGAGTTTTTACTTGAAAGATATTATCATAAAACTGTATATAAATACTACACATTCAAGTATCATTACTTTATATAAATATATTTTAGGATATACTTAAACAAAAATCATAATGGATATTTTCTCATGCAACCAAATTCACTGAGTACAGATAAACTGGGGATAGTATGAGATTTTCCCACAAGTTTAAGTTTCCTTTCAGTGAAGGATGTATGCTATTACCATAAGACTTTATATGAATACACATTAGCATATAAATAAACAAAAATCTTGATAAAAACAACTTCATACAACCAACTTAATATAACATTGTTCAAAACAGTTGTGAGGCAGGGTATTGTGTTCTTTAGACTCATATTCTTTATCTAGTTCTTGCACGAACAGATATTAATGATTCATGAAAATTAAGAGTGGTGATTAATTGATTAATAATCTGAGAAATTACATATGGCACAACAATCATCTTTGGTCAGTGGATGCATCTAGGACAATGATGCTGCTTTAGATGATAATTGGGTCACTCTGACCTACATTTTATGCTTCAATGACTTAGGTTATAGTTTGGGTTAAGGTTCATATTTGCGAAACTACACAAGTCAAATCAATCATCTTTGGTCAGTGGATGCCTGTTGGAGAATAGTGACGCTTCAGATGATGTTTGGGCAACTCTATCCTACATTTTATGCTTTAATGACTCAGGTTATACTTAGTGTTAAGTTTCATATCTGAGAAACTACACGTGGCACATCAATCATCTAAGGTCATTGGATGCATCTTGGAGAGTGATGCTGCTTCAGATGATAATTGGGTCACTCTGACCTACATTTTATGCTTCAATGACTCAGGTTCTGGTTTGTGATAAATTTCATATCTAAGAATCTACATGTGGCACATCAATCATGTTAGGTCAGTGGATGCAACTTGGAAAGTGATGCTGCTTCAGATGATAATTGGGTTACACTGACCTACATTTTATGCTTCATGTGGCATATCAATCATCTTTGGTCAGTTGATGCATCTTGGAGAGATGTTCGTTTGTCTGTTCTTTCGTTTGTTTGTACGTCTGTATGAATAATGATGATGTTTTTCTGAAACTTTGCAAGCAAATTTCAACAATTTCAAAGGAACCTAACTTACAAATGAGTAGATGTACAAACACACATCATTTGGAACTTTCAAAATGGCTGTCATTGCCATGGAACCTGAGAAAAGGTGGAAAAATTGAGAGTGTCACAAAATAGATGAAACTTTACAGAAAGGTTGCCTACCATCAATAGAAATAATTTAAGGGCTCACCACTTAGAAATATGGTTGCTGATGGAAATTTTGAAAGGGATATAATTGGATTGTATATTTTGTGGTTAAAATGGGAAGTTTTCTTCATGTCCATACTTGTACTTAATGAAAACACCTGTATTTTGTCCACTCCTGTATTGTGTCCACACAAACTTAGAGTTGCACTTGCCCTATTGATTCAGGGTTCAGTAAGCAGGGGCATAATTGGTTGCCATTTGGCGACAGCTCTAGTTTTCTATAAAAAATTGTGTAGAACTTGAAAAATATAAAATATCTGATGGATGTTTTATCCATGCCATTGGTTAAAATTTCCTGTGTGCATTTAACCAATGGCTTAGAATGGAGAAATTTATTAATTTCAGTGTTGAGTGGATGTCTACAGTGCTTCTGTAATGGACATGGCATATGTGAAGATATTAATGTTATATCAGTGTTAAGTGTATGTTTACAGAGCTCCTGTAATGATCTCTTTTCATTTCAGTGTTGAGTGTATGTCTACAGAGCTCCTGTAATGGACATGGTATATGTATAGACAAACCCAGAGAAAATCCAAACCATATTTGTCAGTGTACAAACTCATATACAGGACAGGATTGTACAAGTACGTCTTATTTTTAACATGGATTCTCTGTAAGCACCAGAATAACTTAGAAATGGCATGTCGGGTACATATGTTGAAATTATAAACCCATGAGTCACAAAAATAGTGCTGGTTTGTTATTTTTGACATCCTTTGCCATTGTTACCATGATGGCCATTTTGGTCATTTCAAAATATGCATTTTCAATTTCAATTTTTCTTAAGGAAAATAAATACATTTCATATATATCCTTTATTAGATTAATTTGAAGCATTATTGACTATCTCCTAAACAGTATGTTAAGAAATTTATCTTTTACCTGTAATAAATGCAAATTTTGGACAAAATTATGTAATTATGTCACTTCAGGGTCAAAATTCAGAAAAAACACAAACTGCATATACTTCATAATATTGCCATATACAGGATGGTTAGTTATTCATAGAAATGTTAAAATCTCATTTGGGGTAAGAATAAGTGTTGTAGAAGATCAATGTTAAAGTTGAGTTACCATGGTAACAAGGAAAATTGGTGATATCTACCGGTATGAAAACTATGAAATAACCTCTGACCTATATTTTCTGCTTCAGTGGCACACATTTAAATTTACATCCAAGTTCATATCTCAGTAACTATACATAGCATGATCTTATCCTAAATATCAATACTATTCGTCATTTAGACATTTAAAGGATCAGTTTAACATGTAATAACTTTTGAATGAT
Organism: Modiolus philippinarum; assembly: GCA_002080025.1. Taxonomy (NCBI): domain Eukaryota; kingdom Metazoa; phylum Mollusca; class Bivalvia; order Mytilida; family Modiolidae; genus Modiolus; species Modiolus philippinarum. Next base: position 73,356 of record MJUU01068087.1, on the reverse strand, counting down.
TTCAATATCATTTACCTTGTCTTCAAGAATTTTTTTTATTGATCCTTTTAAAAAGCTCAATTTTCAGTTGACCTTGACAATAAAAGAATTGACCTTGAAATTGATTCAAGGTCATAACAAGTTTAAAGGATGTCTATTCTGAGATACAATGAATGGTGATTTGATCTAGCCTCCTACAAACACTAATCTCATAGCTATACAGTATTCTACAGAATTAGCTATTTTAGTTCGCCTCTAAGAAGTTGAGGGGGACTTTTGGAGTATGTCTGCCTCCACATTTGGGTGTATATCTTGGTAACTATGCAGGGTAGGGTCATCTAACTTTGCATGCAGGTGCATCTTGGGCTATCTCTCAGCCTCAAAGAAAATTAGGTCTAGTAAGTAAGTAAGTAAATGCTTTATTTATAGAGGGTAAACACAGTTGATACAAGGAATCTTCCCTCAGGCCCTCATTTCAATAATATACATAATGTTTAAAACAAATACAATTAAAGAATGCAATACATGAAAAAATACAAGAAATATACAATAAATACAATTCAAATTATAATATAATTGTCTGTCAGAATATCAACATTCTGAAACAATAGTACATGTATGTCTTCACCCATTTAAAATATAATCTTTAATTTTGATCCTGAAAACTTCACAGCTAGACGAGTTACGTATGTTTATTGGCAGATTATTCCAAAGAACAGATGTTGAGTATAAAAATGATTTCTTATATGTTTCTGTTCTTGGCTTTGGGATATACAAATTTCCACTTGTTACTTCTCTAAGATGGTAGGGATTTACATCAGAAAGATATGTAAATTTATCATTGAGGTATGCAGGAGCTTCATTTTGTAAACATTTGAAGAGGAGCATGTATTTATGATACTGAATCCTTTGGGAGACTTTCATCCATCCTAAATTTTTGAATAAGGGATCTGATGGGGCTCTCTGACCTATATTTTCCGCTTGAGTGGCACACATTTAAATTTAAATCCAAGTTCATATCTCAGTAACTATACATAGTATGATCATCTTACTGTGCATGTGCATGCATCCCTGATGGTAGGTCAGCATCCAGGCAAAATTAGGTCACTTTGACCTACATTTTCCACTTGAGTGACTTACATTCAAGTTTACGTCCGAGTTCAGATCTCTGTGACTGTACATGGTAGGATCATCTAACCTTGCACATGCATGCATCTCTGGTGGTAGGTCAGCATCCGACCAAATTAGGTCACTTTGACCTGCATTTTCTGCTTGACTGACTTACATTCAAGTTTATGTCCGAGTTCAGATCTCGGTCACTGTACATGGTAGGATCATCTTGCATGTGCATGTGCATGCATCTGTGATGGTAGCTCAGCATTCAGACAAAATTAGGTCACTTAAACCTACATTTTACGCATGAATGACTTACATTTATGTATACATCCGATTTCATAGCTCAGTAATTGTACATTGTTAGTTCAGGTAACGGTGCATATGGATGCAATTTTGATAGTACATGTATGTCAGCATCCAGGCAAAATTTGGTTGTTGCGATAACGTGCCATAACGAGGCGAACTTTGTAATCGCTGATTACCTATGTTTGCCATGTGCTGTGATAACCAACTTTTGAAACACTGATTCTTACCCCATTGAGATATTAATATATTTTGAATGACTAACCTAGCTCTATTTAACAATAGTTCTATCAAGTATATGCAGTTGGTGCTTTTCCTAAAAATTCAGGATGAAAAGTGACAAAATGTTCATAATTGTGTTGTAAATTTGCAGTAGAAAAAATAGCAAATTTCTAGAAGTTTTTATTGGACTGGTTCTGACTTCACATTAATGTAAATTTTATAAACTGTCAATTTTGCTCTAAATTAACCTCATGTTAAATTATATCTGATATGCACTGATCTTTCTTGAAATATTGGGTTTGAAAAGTGCCTATTTATACCCTCTGCAAACAAAGTTTGGGGAGTATAAAGGATTTGCCGTGTCGGTCAGTCCGTCTGTCTGTCTGTCTGTCTGCGGCTACTTGGATTTTGATGAAATGTTTCCCAATTGTAGAACACCATCTGAAGATGTGCATGAAGTGATATGGTTGCTGTCCGAAATTTTTAAGGGGAGATAATTCGTCTTTGAATCAAAAAGGGGGATGAATCTTATCATTGCATGTTCTCCTAAATGGCTACTTGGATTTTGATGAAATGTTACAAAGTTATAGTACACCAACTGATGATGTGCATGAAGTTATATAGTTCCCTCCAGAAATTTTAAAGGGGAGATAATTTGACTTTGAATATTTTCTGGAAAAAGGGGTTGCGAGCTTTGTCAGCGCATGTTCTTCTAAACAGCTGCTTGGAGTTTGATGAAATGTTGCACAGTTGTAGTACACTATGCATGAAGTTATATAGTTCCCTCCAGAAATTTAGATAATTTGAGTTTGAATATTTTCTGGAAAAAGGGGGCACGAACCTTGTCAGTGCATGTTCTCCTAAACGGCTGCTTGGATTTTGATAAAATGTTACACTGTTGCAGTACACCACCTGAAGATGTGCATGAAGACATATGGTTGCTGTCCAAAATTTTAAAGGGGAATATTTCATCTTTGAATATTTTTTTTGGAGAAAGGGGGAGGTATATCATTTTGTCCACATTTGTTCTGTGTCCACGACTGTATTGTGTCCACACACACTTTAATTTACACTTGCCATATTGATTCAGGGTTCAATTAGCGGTGGTATGACTGGCTGCCATCCGGCAACAGCTCTAGTTTTCATGTGTTTTAGGGTTTTTGATATAACCAAAACTAGGCACCATGGTTACCATTGCAACGGAGGTCAATATTATTGTAAGCATTATTTTTGTGATTCTTAGGTTTATATCAAATTATAAAATGAATATCAACAAAATCTGTGACATGCTGTTTCTCAACCTTTATTAAAATTGTTTGGTCCTTACAAAGAATAGATGTTTAATCAAAGCTCTGATGGAGCTGAATCTCGAAGCCTTGAAAATCTACACGTGGCAAAACTTCGTAGTCATCCAAAGAACTGCTGCATACATCTGCATGTTTTAAGTTATTCCGTAATACGTGAAAATAATTGGATTGAGTGATTTCGCATGTCGATTTCATTGCTAAAAACAAATGATTAATATATGCAATAAACTGTCACGGGTAAACAAATGTTATTTTCATCTTTGACAAATTACTACGCGACAGGTTTATTGGTCCGAGACGTAATATAAAAAAAAAAAAGACGAGTAATTTGATAAACATCATATTGTTTTCAATTTAATATAACAACGCCGTATTCAACTCAAGAAAATGAAGAAATACTAACTTAAAAACACAATTTATACGATTTTGAGAGAAACTTGCACACTATATTTCATCGGAAGCATGAAGATCATCTTTTAGAGCTGTTAATAGGCTTGAAGCCTCACGTGATTTTTTCTTGTCATATTAACATCTCTCCAGCCATTTCATGGCTTCGAGATAAAAAGTATTTATCTGGCTTCTGTCAGTGTTACACCTGTCATATCTCTGACCTCATTTCTAGATTTTATAACTGCTTTTTTTATACCCCCCGCAAACAAAGTTTGGGGGGTATATAGGAATCACCCTGTCCGTCCGTCCGTCCGTCTGTCCATCTGTCTGGCCGTCCAAGTACCTCGTCAGCGCATGTTCTCCTAAACGGCTGCTTGGATTTTGATGAAATGTTACACAGTTGTAGT
>MJUU01068087.1:51099-68082 GCA_002080025.1 Modiolus philippinarum | reverse complement strand
GTTGAAGATGTGCACCATGCATTTTGTTTTTCTTTTAATTTTGTTTTTTACAGATTTTATGCTGTTTTTGGACTTTGTCATTTTAGCTTGCTGGAGTTTGAGGGTATGTCTCCATTATCCGCAACTCCTAAACTGCTTGCCACTTTTCAACCAAACTTGCAGGAATGCTTCAGTATATGTTGAAGATGTGCACCATGCATTTTGTTTTTTTCCAGATTTTAGGCTGTTTTTGGACTTTGTCATTTTAGTTTATTGAAGTCTAAGGATATGCCTCCATTATCCTCAACTCCTAATAAATGGCCCTGTATTTTTCAATTACGAGGAATGCATGCTTCAGTATATAATTTAGATGTGCAACTTGGACTTTGTAATTCTATTTTGAACACAAGAATTCTTAAATATATATAGTGCAGGGGACAAGTGTGTTCCGTGGAACACCCATGCATTTTCTGGAAAATAGGGGTGGGTGAACATTGTCAGTGCATGTTCTCCTAAACAGGTACTTGGGTATTGATGAAATGTTACACAGTTGAAGTATACCATCTGAAGATGTGCATGAAGTTATATAGTTGCTGTCCGAAATTTTGAAGGGGAGATAATTAGTTTGAATATTTTTTGGAAAATGGGGGTTATATAATTGTGTCCATACTTCTATTGTGTCCACATTTTTACCATGTTCACAAGATTTACATATGCCATATTGATTCAGGGTTCAATTAGCGAGGGGTTTAACTGGCTGACATCAGCAACAGCTCTAGTTAAGTATTGGATGTGGAGAGCATGGGTTTCACCAGAGAAGATGGTCTTACATATGTCATATCGATTTCCATGGTAACAGATAGTAAACATTAATTATTTATTTGTTTTAGATCATCAGCCTGTGGATTGTAATATCACTCCCAATGATCCATCTTGTTCCAGTAAGTATAAAATATTGCTTTTGTTAGGTGATGTTTCTGTAAATCTTTTATTATGAGAAACTGACTGTGTAGTTAGTTTAATCAGTCTGCACCAAAATCTTTTTCAGCTCTTAAGCCATTTTTCAAGGTTTTCCTATATACATGGAGATCTATCTGTACCAAGTTTTCTGAGGTTTTCTAGTCCCAGGTATCACACTAGTGGTTTACAGTTCAGACTTTGTAATATCTGGTAAATTAGCTATCTCCAATAAAGAAACATCTTCATACAAACAGCAGAAGGACCTTTTGAATAAATAATGAAAGGATATAGTGTAAATGCACCTGAGATAAATGTACAAAGTACATGGTAAATCCAAGCAATGGAACAATGCTTACATTATTGTTCTTCATCTTGAAGTCATCATGAGGCCTTCAACAATGAGCTTTGCTCATACCTCATAAAAAGTTCAAGACGGCCCCTAGCTTTGGTTTGAGTGGAATTCATTGCTAGATATCGAACAACGCTGCATCCATGATGTTCTAGTCATAGATACGGGATTGTCAGCAAACATAGAATTAACTGGCAAAGTTCTTACAACTGCTGTCATACGTTGCCCGACAAATAGAAGACAATCACAACTATAAACAACCACAGGGCACTCATGGAGTCAATAGTAAGAAAACTTCACATAATGAAATACGGAGATATGGGCACTATGAATAACTTTTGGAAATTGCACAAAATTAAATACCAAAAATTTGAAAATATGATAATGCATCTGCATGAGAAATTCTCTCCAGAACAAGATCACCATAACTGAAATATAAAGAGAGCATGCGTCTCTCTCACAGGGAATCTTTTAAGGGATATTTCATAAAATAATGTATGCAAGAGGTCAAAGTTTTAAACAAATAAAAATTTTTTTCCAAATAAGGCCACATTGACAAAATTATCATTAGACCATTATCCTTGGTCACTAAAAATGCAATCTGAGCTGAAGGATTTCATTTAGGTTTTTAGTACATTTCTGCTAACTGACATGCCCCACATCAACTAAATTGGTATGTTTAATGCATTATCGAATGAAAACTGCAATGCATGCATCAAATGCTGTCTATGACCTACATTGTAAGCATGAGTGACTTGGTTAGGTAGAATGGTTAAGTCCATTCCCACCACAAATCGACCATATTGGTATGTATAATCCATTTTGGATGACAACTGCAATGAATGCTTCGGATGCTGTCTGTGACCTACATTTTCTTTGTTAGGTAAAATATTTAAAGTCAATTTCTGCTTACTGACATGTCCCACATCAACCATTTTGGTATGCAAGATGCATTTTTATACGACCACAAAAAATTTGAGGTAGTATAATGGTATGGTGTTGTCATCGTCGTTGTCGTCGCTGTCGTTGGCGTTGTCGTTGTCGTCATCTGTAGACACTTTTGATTTTGGTCAATAACTTAAGTTCCATTGAATCAGTCCTTTTGAAATTTTAACACAATGTTCCTTGGCACTGAAGGAAGACTTTGAGAGGTTTTGGATATTTTGGCACCTCATATTTTAAAAAAATAGGCTAAAAACGGTCAAATTGGGTGTTTACATATATTTGTATCTAGAATATTTATTATTTGTCAGATTTTGACGTGGTCTCTTTCATTGTGCTCCAGAGGATATTTTCAATCAGTACTATGAAACGGATTTCATGTCGCATGTACCATTCATGAGATAAATGGGGCCCAAAAGGGGCGAATCTCAAATTGTTTTAATTTTTAGTTCAATTTTGATGCAGTTTCTTTCAATGGATTCCTTGTGAGAATTTAAAATAGCATTTAGCCATTATATTTTTGATAACTTTTTTCCTTCCTGAGCTATGAGGGGCAAAACGGGGCCAAATTGCAAATGTGTAGATTACCTAAAATTTTTATTTTTCATGGGATTTCAATGGGATTTATCTCTTTGGATTCCTCTTGTTATAAGCTTTCAGACATACCGTATTCAACCCAATAAGTGCCCAGGGCGCTTAGAAAATAAAAAACGGGGGCGCTTAATTGAATTGGCAAAACTGGAATTTCTGCATGTCCGCTACCGTCATTATAATTAAGTTCTATAATGCATCTTCAACTTCCGGTTGTTAAAATCGTGGTGAAACGAGAAAGTAACAGTTATCAATCAAGCTTATTCGTCATAAATAAATTGATATTGTTACTCAGGAGTCGTGGGAGGTACGTAAATATTCTGTTTCTTAAAATTACGGCGATAATATACCCGCTTAAAACTCGAACATCGGGAAATAAACGTAAGTAAATTTTGGCAGTTTTGAGGGGGCGCTTGTGTATTTTGACTTTGAAAAAGGGTGAGGGGGCGCTTATTGGAGCAGGGGCGCTAATAAGGTCGAATACGGTATGCCAAAAGATTTATTGTAGCTCTTACCGTTTCCTAGCTATGAGGGGTCACAGGTGCCAAAATTGCAAATTTTTAAAATATGTCAAATCTTTATTATACCCCCCCAATTGAAAAGTGGGGGGTATATAGTGATGGGGCTGTCCATCCGTCCGTCCGTCTGCCCGTCCGTCCGTCCGTCCGTTACACCTGAGGGTATTAATCTCTTATCCGCTACTCCTCCTGAACCAGTGAACGGATTTTCATGAAACTTTAACACAGTCTTTATGACATAATGTAGATGTGCACATCCTATTTCAGAATTTGATTTGATTGATCTTTGGGGTTTCCCATAGCAAAACATGGACTTAGCCTTTACATTACAAGGGGGGTACCCATCTCTTATCAGCTACTCCCCCTGAACCACTGAATAGATTTTGATGAAACTTCAACACAGTCTTTATGACATATTGTAGATGTGCACCTCCAATTTCAGAATTTGATTTGATTGATTTTTGGAGTTTCCCATACCAAACCTGGACTTGCCCATTACTAGTGGGTACCCATCTCTTATCCGCTACTCCTCCTGAACCACTGAACATATTTTCATGAAACTTCAACACAATCTTTATGTCATAATGTAGATGTTCACCTCCTATTTCAGAATTTGATTTGATTGATTTTAATTTAATTTCTGGAAACAAATGGGGTTGTGGGGGGTATTTATTAGTGAGCTTTGCTCACAGTTCCTCTAGTTTTTCATCAGTTTTCAATGAGATTTTTTCTTTTGATTCTTCTTATTGTAAGCTTTCAGTAGTTTGTCGACAGATTTGAAGTATCTCTTAAGGTTTCCAAGCTATAAGAGGTCAAAGGGGCCAAAATTGCAATTTTTCAAAATATGTAAAATCTTTATTTTTAATCGAATTTCGATTGAATTTTTTTCTTTGGAATTTTCTTGATGAAAGCTTTCAGTAGTACAGCAACAAATTTAGCATAACTCTTAATGTTTCGGAGCTTCAAGGAATCAAAAGGACTAATTTTCATATCCCAAGTTTGTGTCCAGCTAATTACTGTGTCTAGCTCCTTATTGTGTCCACATTTACTTTAAATGACACTTGTTCAAATTTCAGTGTTAGAAATACTGCGGTCCTATCATGCTGCCCTCTGCATTTATTGGGTGAGTGCTACAATGAATGCTTTGTATGCAGTCTATGACATTGATTTTATACATGAATGACTCTGTTAGCAAGAATGATTATAGTCCATTCCTGTTTACTGCATACCTGCCAATTTTTTAAAATATTCAAAGGGTTTTGATGCATGAGACAACTCCAAGCATACCATTAAACCTATAAAGGGGGCTTCAAACCTACTTTTCTGTTGTTTTGATGCATCTTTATGACATCACAATTATCATTCAATAACCAAATGAATGTTTTGTGTCGCCTGCATTCACACAGTGGAGACATGTAGGGATCACTATCTATCGTCTTGTGTGTTGTCTTCGTCTTACGTCATCTTCACAAAAAATTTCTGTCACATTTTTCTCAGGAACCACATATCCTAGCATTCTGCAGTTTGCCATGGAGTATCAGTATGGGGTCCTATACTTTTTAAGAGTTTTGGATCTCTCGTCTGCGTACTTACTGTTTGACAGAAATTAGAATATTTTTTGCATCTTAAAAAATTTATGTCAAATTTTTCTCAGGAACCACATATCCAAGCCTTCAGCAATTCAACATGGAGCATTAGTATGGGGACCTATACTGTATAACCCAGTTTGAGATCTCTTGGATGCCAACTTCCTCTTTGACAGAATTTAGAAATTTTTTGTCGTCAACATCACAAAAAAATTTCTAGGAACCACATATCCCAGCCTTCTGCAATTCAAATTAAAGTATCAGTATTGGAACCTATACTGCATAATAAAGTTCGGGATCTTTCCCATGCCAACTGCCTGTTTGACGGAACTTAAAATATTGAAAATTACTGTCATATTTTTCTCAGGAACCACATATCCCAGCCCTTTGCAATTCAACATGGAGCATCAGTATTGGGCAGTATACCATGTAAGAGTTTTTTTTTATCTCTGTCACATTTTTCTCAGTAACCACATATCCCAGCCTTCTGCAATTCAAATTAAAGCATCAGTATTGGAACCTATACTGCAATATAGAGTTTGGGATCTTTCCCATGCCAACTGCCTGTTTGATGGAATTTAAAATATTGAAAATTACTGTCACATTTTTCGCAGGAACCACATATCCCAGCCCTCTGCAATTCAACATGGAGCATCAGTATTGATCAGTATACCATGTAAGAGTTTTTATACGACCGCAAAAATTTTGTGGTCGTATTATGGTATGGCGCTGGCGTCGGCGTCTGTGGATAGCATAACTTTGGTTCTAGTGAACGGATTGTTATCAAATTTTAGTGTGATGTTTGTTGGCACAAGCTTAAGCCCGGGTTATATTTTTGCGTTCCTTGCCCCACCCGTTTTTGAAAAAGAGGCAAAAAAGGGGTTAAATTAGGTATTTTCGTGTCTGTGGACAGCATAACTTTTGTTCTAGTGGACTGATTGTTTTCAAATTTTAGTATGATGTTTCTTGGAACATTCTTGAGAAACGTTTTTTCTTTAGTTTTTGGCCCCATTCTTTTCAGAATTAGGGGCCAAAAAAGGGTTAAATTGGGTGTTTTCACATATTTGACTGTAGAATCTTTATTATTTATTGGATTTTGATGGGATTTCTTTCAGTGTACTCCTTAGAAAATTTCCAGTCTGGAATATGCCAACGGATTTCACGAGGCATGTACCGTTCACGAGATAAATGGGGCCCAAAAGGGGCGATTTTCAAAAATTTCAATTTTTTATTTTTAGTCCGATTTTGATGGAGTTTTTTGCAATGGATTCCTTATGAAAAATAAACTAGTGCTGCACCACAAGATTTTTGATAATTTGTTTCCTTTCCAAGCTATGAGGGGACAAACGGGACCAAAATTGCAAACATACAGATTACCTAAAATTTTTATTTTTTATCGTATTTCAATGGGATTTTTTTCTTTAGATTCGTCTCATTGTAAGCTTTCAGTGCTATAGCAACGGATTTTGTGTAGCTCTTACTGTTTCTGAGCTACAAGGGGTCAAAGGGGCCAAAATTGCAATTTTTCTAAATATGTCAAATCTTTATTTTTCATCGGATTTCGATGGGATTTTTTTCTTTGGATTCATCTTGATCTAAGCTTTCAGTGATATGCCAACGGATTTTGTGTAGCTCTTACCGTTTCCGAGCTACAAGGGGTCAAAGGGGCCAAAATTGCAATTTTCCCAAATAATGTCAAATCTTTATTTTTCATCGGAATTCGATGGGATTTTTTTCTTTGGATTCCTCTTGATCTAAGCTTTGAGTAACATGTCAATGGATTTGTCGTTGCTCTTACTGTTTCCGAGCTACAAGGGGTCAAAGGGGCCAAAATTGCAATTTTTCTAAATATATCAAATCTTTATTTTTCATCGGATTTTATTTTGATTTTTTTTCTTTGGATTCCTCTTGATCTAAGCTTTCAGTAGTATGCCAACGGATTTTGTGTAGCTCTTATCTTTTCCAAGCTACAAGGGGTCAAAGGGGCCAAAATTGCAATTTTTCTAAATATGTCAAATCTTTATTTTTCATCAGATTTCGATGGATTTTTTTTCTGTGGATTTTTATGGATGTAAAGTTTTAGTTGATAGTAACATATTTTGCATAGCTCTTACGGTTTTTTTTATCAATAAGTGATCAAAAGGGTTGATTTTTTTCCCTAGTATATTTCTACTAACAACTGTGTCTAGCTTCTTTTTGTGTCCATCTAATTATTGTGTCAAGCTCTTTACTGTGTCCACATTCACTTTAAACTGCTTTTGTTGAAATTTCAGTGGTCGACATGCTGCGGTCGTATCATGCGCTGCGCTCGGCGTAGCCCTTTATTTTATCTCTGTCACATTTTTCTCAGGAACCACATATCCCAGCCTTCTGCATTTCAAATTAAAGCATCAGTATTGGAACCTATACCGCATAATAAAGTTTGGGATCTTTCCCATGCCAACTGCCTGTTTGACGGAACTTAAAATATTGAAAATTACTGTCACATTTTTCGCAGGAACTACATATCCCAGCCTTCTGCAATTCAACATGGAGCATCAGTATTGGGCAGTATACCATGTAGGGGTTTTTTATCTCCTGCATGCCCACTTCCTGTTTGATGGAACTTAGAATATTTTTTGTGTCTCGCAAATTTCTCACATTTTTCTCTGGAACTGCAAATTCTTGCCTTCTCTAACTTACTGATCATGGGGTATCCGTATGGGGACCTATACAATATAAGAGAGGTAACATTTTTTGTGTATTTTGCAGGCAACACATGTCTTCCCTGGAAGACTTACTATGAAGTTTTAAGCAAGGAATCAGTAATTGCACTTTGAAAATTTCAAAATTGATGCCCTCTTGGGGTTCCCACCATAAATAGGGATAGTTAGCAGGTATGTTCACTGACATGTTCAACATGTGACAGTGTTGCACAACAAGGTTATCTTAGCAGGATTTTGTTGCTTTCTATGTTTCATTTGTGGGAAAAAGTTATAACAAGAAAACTGTAAAATGTTGTTGATGGAATTAACTGAGGCCTAAATTAAAATATTGTTTGTTTGGCCTTTTCCAGCCCTACTTTTTGACATAGGGTAGGTATGTAGGTAAAATATTTTATTTTATTTTATCAAAAAATTATTTGGGTAGGTGAAAAATTTGCCACTTGTAGGTAGGTAGGCAAAATATTTTATTTTTTACTCCATATTGAATAAAGTATTTAGGGGCATTATTATTTGGTTTACATACTTTCACACTTTGAAGTGGATTATACATTGGTAAAGTAAATTGTTTATGTGTATATTTGGTGATATTAGACTTCCTTCCCAATACAGAATAATGGAAAATAATGGCATATGGAGTAAATGTACAAATGTACATGAGACAAAATCCTGTTGAATATGTGGATTAAGTCGCAACTGAACAGTCTGACTGAGGTCAAACGGTATGCCCTAAGCATACATGTACTACATGTTGATGAATGTGAAATTTGCAGTAGACTTACATGTATATTTAAGCACAAATCTAAGAAAATTCTAAGACAATTTTATACTTTTTACGAATACTTCTTACATGAAAATCGATAAAATTCACTGTCAATCTATGACTCAAATCAGAAACTGCTTTCAAACATAAAAGTAACTATTCTCTGCTCAACTATATTTAGGCAAAATAAAAAAATACATTAGCTTCTCAGGCCCCTGCCTCATCTCTTTTCTGGGAACTACTTTTACCTTTTTATTAAAGTTTCAAGTAAAAAAAAAATGAAAATCACCTGCCTCATTACATTTTGGGCATTTTATAAATGTAAAAAGATGCCTCATCATGATTTAGAATCAATAAAAATAAAAATCTTCTTCCTCCCTGCCTCATAATTTTTTCTGAAAAATGGCCTGAGAATCTAATCATTATTTTTTTATGGCCTTAGTTTCATACACTGAGTAAACCTGACATAGACAGCATGGTTGCATGAGAGGTGGACAGGGGTATACAATTTCCCTTTCCATTCACCCCCAATCTATCCCTGCTTCCAACCTTTCTACTCCTGGTCCCTTTACTCCTGCTTCCCTCCCCTTTACTCCAAGTTCCCTCTGTTCCTACCCCTGCTTCCAACTTCCACTGTCCACGTGCACTCTCTTGCATAGTTGACGAAAGGATATAATTTTTTAAATGTTTTGTTATGGTGATTTTACTGACATTATCTCAAACCTTGGAGATTTTACTGCCATTTTTGTACTCAGCTGTGGTATTAAATAAAGACTTTTACACCATCAATATATCCCTACTATTTAAATATGATGCCCTTTGGACAGATTTGAAGATGGGATGTCTTAATTTATCTTGATACACTCAGAATCTCTTCAAATGCATTCAGTTCAGCCGATTTGGTTGGCACTGTCACATTAGAATTTGGTCTACAGGGGCATGGACTTGATTGTCATTGCAACTGTTGAGACTGTGTCATTAAAAGAACATGTAACTTGACTGTAATATTGTCCTGCTCAAGTACCTCATGGACACAGGACACAGGACTCCTGATCTGTGTCTCAAAATTCTGCACTGGCCACATCCTCCCATATTTCTTTTGTGCCAGCATACATCATCTGAAGAGCCCTAGCTCTGTATGTCATTTTTTATTTGTTGATTTTGCGGACTGCAACTATAAAAAAATCAGCAAAAGGACCATAATAGTCACTATTCTATACATTTGCTTATTTTGTTTTAATTGAAACTTTCTTAAAGTCCCCTTGTTCTCAAGTTCCTGAATTTTACACAGAGGGCATTGTTCGCCATGCTATAAACAAAAAGAATCCATTGGTAGAAACCCTAATGTTTATACATCCATTGTTTTCATCGGACTTTGTATTTTAAGCCGAAGGGCCATGTGAGCTATTGTCATCACTTTGCGTCCGTCATCTGTCCTTCGTCGGTCTGTCAACAATTTCAAAAATCTTCTCCTCTGAAACCGCTGGGCCAAATGTAACCAAACTTGGCCTGAATCATCACCAGGGTATGGCTTCTCAAAGTTATGTTCGATTAGTTGGCCGGTCAAAAAACATGGCCGCCCTTGCTAAAAATAGAACATAGGGGTAAATTGCAGTTTTTGGCTAATAACTCGAAAACCTTTACAGATATCAAAAATCTGAAACCAGGTAAAAATTATCAGCATGATGAGATCTACCCACTGTGCAATTTTGAAGAAAATCTGAAAACTCATCCCGGAGTTATAGCCCTTTTTCTGTTAAATTTTCAAAATTTTTGCATTTTTTATTTTTTATTTCAAAAAGTGTAACAGATAGAGGTCAAGTGTAAATTGCAAAAATAATCAGCATATCAAGATCTACTTGCCCTGAAATTTTGAAAAAAATCCATAACCCCTTGTAGGAGTTATTGCCCTTTTTTCACTGAATTTTTTAAATTTCGTATTTTTCAGCTATTATTTCCAAAACTATAGAAGATGAAGGTTTAGTGTAAATTGATGAAATGTTTGCCATGCTCTGGCAACTTCAGAACTGATGTTGAAATTTGATCCGTGACCGCTATTTTCAAAATGGCCCCCGAAAAAGGCGGGAAAATTCAACATTGTCCGATTTCAATGAAATTTGGTTTTCGAATAGATCTTGATGTTGCGAGTTCAAATTCAGTGTTGAAAATTGTTCCTTGACCGCCATTTTCAAAATGGCCGCCAAAAAAAGCAGGAAAATTCAACATTGTCCGATTTCAATGACATTTGGTTTCCAAATAGATATCGATATTGAAACATCAAAACCGATGTTGAAAATTGTTCGTTGACCGCCATTTTCAAAATGGCCACCAAAAAAGACGGGAAAATTCAACATTGTCCGATTTCAATGACATTTGGTTTCCAAATAGGTCTTGATGTCGCAACTTCAAAACTGATGTTAAAAATTGTTCGTTGACCGCCATTTTTAAAATGGCCACCAAAAAAAGGCGGGAAAATTCAACATTGTCCGATTTCAATGAAATTTGATTTCCAAATAGATATTGATGTTGCGACTTCAAAACCAATGCTGAAAATTGTTTGTTGACTGCCATTTACAAAAAAATGACGTCTCCACTTCAAAGCTGGTATCGAAAGTGGTCCTTAGCAAGAGCCTTTTTTGTAAAAAAAAAGCCCAACAAAGAAATATAGTAAAAGATGATCAGACTTTAAAAAAAGTTCAAGATATTGGAGGTGTTCGAGCTACAAAAGTTTGAGAAACTGAAGATCAACTGTATAACTTACAATGTTTCCTTGATTAAGGCAACTGAAAGCCAGGTGAACGATACAGGCTCCTGGGAGCCTCTGGTTTCTGACTGCCGTACTCATTTTTATCGGACTTATTGCATATTTCTGACTGCAGTGGGTACGGTAGTCAGAAAAACAAAATGAACCGCAGTCAAAAAATATGCCAAAAATCCAATGAAAATGTTGAATATAAACAATATGGACCACGCCAAGGCAATCAGAAAAAGATGCAAAAGTCTGATGAAAACATAGAATATGAACGGTAGCACAGACACTTGTTTCCTAAGAAATGTCAGTCCTGTACACGTCAATCAGAAAATATGCACACTAGAATCCAATGGAAATGTTGAATATAAACAAAATGAATCAACAAAGGACTAACAGAAGCAAGTTTAATGAAACATATTTTGTATTCTGTTGTCAGTGTTCTCAACAGGGCTTCATGATAAAATCTGGAAATTCCAAAAAATTAAACTTGATCGGTAATTATAAAAATACCATTTTCAGGCCAAACGAAAATAAAATGAAATTGTATTGGTACAGACAAATAAAAGAATTTCAGTCACAATGAATTTATACGGTCGGTCAGCTGAGGGCAAACAAACTATTTTAATTTAGGCCTGATGTCAGACCAGGTTGTTTTACTGTTGACTGCAGCCAAAATCACTATTTAGATGATATAATTGTCTTTTCATTGCAATGATAAATTACCATTTTTTTAGCTCACCTGACCCGAAGGGTCAGTGTGAGCTATTGCCATCACTTGGCGTCCGTCGTCCGTCGTCCGTCCGTCCGTCGTCCGTCCGTCCGTTAAACTTTTCACATATTGATCTTCTCCTCTGAAACCACTGAAGCAAATTCTACCAAACTTTACTGGAATGATGTATGGAAGGTCCTTTACAAAGATTGTTCATTTCGTGTCGATCCGATAAAAAACATGGCCGCCAGCGCGGAACTTAGGTTTAACATTGGACCCTATGGGAAAATTCACATTTTCTTCTTCTGCTCTGAAACCACTGAAGCAAATGCAACCAAACTTTACAGGAATGATGTACTAAAGGTCCTTAACAAAGATTGCTCATTTCGTTCCGATCCGATAAAAAACATGGCCGCCAGCACGGAAGATAGTTTAACATTGGCCCTATGGGAAATTCACATTTTCATCTTCTCCTCTGAAACCACTGAAGCAAATTCAACCAAACTTTACAGGAATGATGTATGGAAGGTCCTTTACAAAGATTGCTCATTTCGTTTCGATCCGATAAAAAACATGGCCCCCATCTCAGAACTTAGGTTAACATTGGACCCAATGGGAAAATTCACATTTTCTTCTTCTGTTCTGAAACCGCTGAAGCAAATTCAACCAAACTTTACAGGAATGATGAATTGAAGGTCCTTAACAAAGATTGCTCATTTCGTTTGGATCCAATTAAAAACATGGCCGCCAGCACAGAACATAGTTTATTTTGGCCCTATGGGAAATTCACATAAAAAACATGGCCACCATGCAGAACATCGAAAACCCTGCTTCAGCATTTTGTCAGGTGAGCGATACAGGCTCAGTGTCTGAGCCTCTAGTTCACCTTTGTTATCAGCAAGCACTTGATAGATACTTAGCTTAAAATGGACTTGAAATTTTGTGTACACTTTGCTTTTACATGAGATGTTTCCAGGAATTGTTAATTAACAAGAATTAAAAAATCAAGGAGGGCCAGTAAAGCACTATGTTATTCTTTAGTTTATTTTGAATTAAAAAGAGTATGTCTTGTCTTCATTATACCCCAACCCAAGGGAACCCCAGGATATAGAAATACGACCCAGTATTCCAGGCTGCGGGGTACAACCCCTCCAAAACAGGATGTCCGTGGTTGTGCGGGATGAATAAATACACAATTCATCTTTCAGATGGGATGTAAACTCAGGTCCAAGTGTTGGAAGAAATGCCATGCTTCCTGCTCCTTAAGGAACCCTTTTAGCAAGCTCTTCTTTGAGTGGTATTAGGTGAATAGCTACAAGGCTAAATTCCCCGCCCCTTTCGATTTCACCCTACTTTTCCAGTGGCAGTCAGAATTTCCCGTCCCATGACCCTTTCCATACCCCAAAGTGATTATTTATTAACAAACTTGTTGTTGTCTTGATATAACTAAAATATTGCTTAGTAGACGTTAAACAATATTCAATCAATCAATCATTATACCCTGACCCCCCATTGGGGATAGAGGGTATACTGTTTTTGGTCTGTGCGTGCGTGCGTGCGTGCGTGCGTGTGTGTGTGTCCGTAACACATTTTCGTTACATTTAAAAGTTACAGATTTGAAATTTTGTCAGAAGCTTTTCATGAGCATGCCATATTTTATAATGCATTTTCAGACATGTGCAAATACTACTTCCTGGTTATCTATCTACCTAGTCAATTTTTCCCCATTATACCCATATATTGAAATTTTTTGTCAAAGATTTCTCAGCTTGTGTATGTAGTAATGATTTGATATTTGTACTGAAGCTTAAGTATGATCAGTTGTACCATGTCTCTCCTTTACAAGTTTGTCACTCATTTACCTACAAAGGTAGTCAAGGACGTTAAACACCTCCCAGTCAGTCATCTGTCTGTGTTAACATTAATTACCGCGACTCCCCAATGGGGATATTGGGTAAACTGTTTTCAGTCCATGTGTGTGGGTGTGCAACACATATTCATCACATTTATCTCAGCAATGATAAAAGGTACAGATCTTGAATTTTGTCACAACTTTTGTATAGTCATGCCATATTTCAGGATGCCTTTTCAGACCAATCATGATAACTTCCTGTTTACCGACTTAAGTAGTATAGAGGGACAGTTCAATTAGTATTTGTGGCAGTGCTGTGTGGCGGTGCGTTGCCATGGGAACACAAAGTGTTCCGATAGAATACGGAGTGTTGCCGATCTGTTCCTCTATACTACTAGAGTCATATGATAGATGGTTTCGGGTTGAATCAACGCATCTAAAGTATTGGTATAAATTTCAAAGCTTTATTGGTTATTGGCCTTAAGTTCCAAATCGGTCCTAACTCTCCCCTAAGTCAGCCCTACATCGGCCTTAATCCTTAACATTTGTAATAGAGTCATGTTATATATGAATACAGGGTAACTTCATAGTTCTAAACCTTTTTAGTCATACTGTCAACTTCCTATCTGCTACGGTTAAAAGGTTTAGTACGAGATTTGACTTGTGTTTTTATGTACAAGTTCATATTTTGTTGTCTTTGTAACAAACATTTAATGTGATTCCGTTTTGTTTGAATAGTTGATACCTTTTTGCGTTCATATTGTCATTTTAGGTTGTGTACGAGTTTATATAAATGATATGTTTCCACCAATTGTGTCACTTAACGTTTATGTTGAACGTTTCAAATAGTCTTTTGATGTACAAGTTCGCGTAAATAATGTTTAATTTTAATGTTTTGTGTCACTTTATCTTGATATTGTACGTTTCAAAGTGTGTTTTAGTGTTAAAGTTCACATCAATGTCGATAAGTTCTAATGTTTTGTGTTATATTTTATATTTCATATTGTAATTTCATTGAATGTATCGCATGCTCATTTCACTTTTCATACGTTGAGAAGGAGGAGATGGTGATGGGATGAAGGGCTATTGTGGTGGAGGAGGACCTTAAGAGGATGGAGGGTCTTAAGAAAGAGAGGAGGGCCTTTAACGTAGAGAGGAGGGGCCTTAACATAGAGAGGAGGGCCTTACGATAGAGAGGAGGGCCTTACGATAGAGAGGAGGGCCTTGCGGTAGAGAGGAGTGCCTCAACGGACACAGGAAGGCCTAAAAGGGAGAGGAGGAGTGTCCATTGGTGGTTTTGCGGTTGCAGAGGCGGCAGCAGCAACAGCAGCAGCAATTAAACCTCGTATCTGGTGCAGCAGCAGCAGCAAAAACCCGTAAAAACGTATATTAAAAATTAATTTTTAGTATTTTTTTAGAAATCAATGACAAACATTTCAACGTAACAAATTATTTTACAAACTTTTAAACAAAAAAAAATTGCAAATTATGATAACATAACAAAACATTTTTACAAAAGTTGAAAACAATAGCAAAAAGTTAAACAATTACTTTTGCTATTGTTTTCAACTTTTGTAAAAATGTTTGTCATTGATTTCTACAAAAATACTAAAAATTAATTTTTAATATACCTTTTTACGGGTTCTTGCTGCTGCTGCTGGGCCAGATACGAGGTTTAATTGCTGCTGCTGCTGCCGCCTCTGCAACCGCAAAACCACCAAAGGACACTCCTGTCTTCCGCAAGGCCCTCCTCTCTACGTTAAGGCCCCTCCTCTCTAAGTTAAAGGCCCTTCTCTCTCTCTTAAGACCCTCCCTCCTCTTAAGGTCCTCCTCCAACACAATAGCCTGTTATCCCATCACCATCTCCTCTTCCTCTTC
This sequence comes from Modiolus philippinarum, assembly GCA_002080025.1. NCBI lineage: Eukaryota > Metazoa > Mollusca > Bivalvia > Mytilida > Modiolidae > Modiolus > Modiolus philippinarum. The sequence goes on along the minus strand of MJUU01068087.1, from coordinate 52,501 downwards.
CTCCGAAACGTGAAATGAGCATGCGATACATTCATTGAAATTACAATATGAAATATAAAATATAAAACAAAACATTAGAACTTATCGACATTGATGTGAACTTTAGCACTAAAACACACTTTGAAACGTACAATATCAAGATAAAGTGACACAAAACATTAAAATTAAACATTAATTATGCAAACTTGTACATCAAAAGACTACTTGAAACGTTCAACATAAACATTAAGTGACACAATTGGTGGAAACGTATCATTTATATAAACTCGTACACCACCTAAAATGACAATATGAACACAAAAAGGTATCAACTATTCAAACGAAATGGAATCACATTAAATGTTTGTTACAAAGACAACAAAATATGAATTTGTACATAGAAACACACCACAAAACATCAAGATTAAGTAAAATCTCGTACTAAACTTTTTAACAGTAACAGATAGTAAGTTGACAGTATGACTAAAAGGTTTAGAACTATGAAGTTACCCTGGATTCATATATAACATGTCTCTATTACTCATGTTAAGGATTAAGGTCGATGTAGGGCTGACTTAGAGCAGAGTTAGGACAGATTTGGAAATTAAGGCCGATAACTTCTTACAAGTACTCCATAATGCTTTGAAACTTAAACCAATACTTTAGATGTGCTGATTCAACCCCAAACCATCTATCATATGACTCTAGTAGTGTAGAGGGACAGATCGGCAACACTTCGTGTTCCCATGGCAACGCACCGCCACACAGCACTGCCACAAATATTAATTGAACTGTCCCTCTATACTACTGACTTAGTCAATTTTGTCTCGGCGATGGCTCTTGTTTTTTTATATCATTAAATCCATCGCTTTTAGCAGGGGTATACTGTGATGGGGTGTCATTCCCTTTGTCTTAAGAATGCTTTATGAATTTGATGAAACTTACACATGTAAAAGCATTAGAGGTATAGAAGACATCTATTGATTTTGGGGTCAGTATATTAATGTCAAGGTAATACTTACTCACAGAAATTAAAGATTTGGACCCAAAATTGGTTTCTAGATCAAAGCTTCATAACACCTTTATGGATTTGAACAAAACTAACAAAGATGAAAGCTTCAGGGCTAAAGTAAAGAAGACACTTATTGATTTTGGTGTCAGAAGGTTTAAGGTCAAGGTCATATGTACTTTCTATTAGGTAAACCTATTATATACACTGTGAAAAAGAGTAGTAATTCATTTGTTTGTATTGTTTAGGTTGTAATAATAATCCTTGCCATTCTGGAAAATGTGTGAAAAATGGTACTAGTAGTAGCTGTATATGTCCAGCAGGATTTACTGGTCAACATTGTGAAACAGGTAAATGTAGTTACTGGTATATGTCAGGCTGGATTTACTGGACAACATTGTGAAACAGGTAAAT
>MJUU01068087.1:30795-44461 GCA_002080025.1 Modiolus philippinarum | reverse complement strand
GTTACTGGTATATGTCAGGCTGGATTGACTGGTCAGCATTGTGAAACAGGTAAATGTAGTTTCTGGTATATGTCCAATCGACAATTCGAAACAGGTAAATGTAGTATCTGGTATATTATAAGCAGGATTTGTGAAATAGGTTAACCTCCTTGCAATATTACTCAGTGACAAAATTAAAGTCTTTAAAAGGTATTACGCATTGAGATGTTATTTATTCATCATTTTTAGCTCACCTGACCCAAAGGGTCAGTGTGAGCTATTGCCATCACTTGGCGTCCGTCATCCGTCCGTCTGTAAACTTTTCACAATTTTCATCAACTCCTCTGAAACTACTGAAGCAAATTCAACCAAACTTTACAGGAATGATGTATGGAAGGTCCTTTACAAAGATTGCTCATTTTGTTCCGATCCGATTAAAAACATGGCCTGTTGCAAGGAACTTAAGTTTAACATTGGACCCTATGGGAAAAATCACATTTTCATCTTCTGCTCTGAAGAGGCTGAAGCAAATTGAACCGAACTTTACAGGAATGATGTACTTAATGTCCTTAACAAAGATGGCTCATTTCGTTCCGATCCGACAAAAAACATGGCCGCCAGCACAGAACATGGTTTAACATAGGACCCTATGGGAAAATCACATTTTCATCTACTCCTCTGAAACCGCTGAAGCAAATTTAAGCAAACTTTACAGGAACGATGTATGGAAGGTCCTGTACCAAGATTTCTCATTTTGTTCTGATCCGATAAAAAACATGGCCGCTAGGGCAGAACTTAGGTTTTACATTGGACCCTATGGGAAAAATTACATTTTCATCTTCTGCTCTTAAAAGGCTGAAGCAAATTCAACCAAACTTTACAGGAATGATGTAATAAAGTTCCTAAACAAAGATGGCTCATTTCATTCTGATCCGACAAAAAACATGGCCTCCAGTACGGAACATAGTTTAACATAGGACCCTTTGGGAAAATCACATTTTCACCTATTCCTCTGAAACCACTGAGGCAAATTCAACCAAACTTTACAGGAATGATGTATGGAAGGTTCTTTACAAAGATTGCTCATTTCGTTCCAGTTCGATAAAAAAACATGGCAGCCAGCGTGGAACCTAGGTTAAACATTGGACCCTATGGGAAAAATCTTATTTTCATCTTCTGCTCTTAAAAGCCTGAATTTAAGCCAATTGAACCAAACTTTACAGGAATAATGTACTAAAGGTTGCTCATTTCGTTCCGATGCGATGAAAAACATGGTGGCCAGCACGGAACATGGTTTAACATAGGACCCTATGGGAAAATCACATTTTCATCTACTCCTCTGAAACCACTGAAGCAAATTCAACCAAACTTTACAGGAATGATGTATGGAAAGTCCTTTACAAAGTTTGCTCAAAGTTTGCTCATTTTGTTTCGATCCAATAAAAAACATGGCCGCCAGCGCAGAACTTAGGTTTAACATTGGACCCTTTGGGAAAAATCATATTTTAATCTTCTGCTGCCAATTGAACCAAACTTTACAGGAGTGATGTACTTAAGGTCCTTAACAAAGATGGCTCATTTCATCCGATCCGACGAAAAACATGGCTGCCAGTACGGAACATGTTTTAACATTGGACCCTACGGGAAAATCACATGTACTAAATGATGTACTAAAGGTCCTTTACAAAGGTAGCTCATTTTATTACGATTAGACAAAAAGCATGGCCGCCAGCACAGAACATAGTTTAACATTGGCCCTATGGAAAATTCACATTTTCATCTTCTTCTCTGAAACCACTGAAGCAAATTCAACCAAACTTTACAGGAATGATGTATGGAAGGTCCTTCACAAAGATTGCTCATTTTGTTCCCATCCGATAAAAAACATGACCGCATTTTCAACATCTGCCTTGAAATTATTGAAGCAAATTAAACCAAACTTTACAGAAATGATGTATGGAAGGTCCTTTACAAAGACTACTCATTTTGTTGGGATCTGACAAAGCATGGAACTTGGTTTAAAATGGTACCCCAATATGAAAACATCTTTTTCATCACATATGCTAAAATTATTGAAGCAAATTCAGTCAAACTAAGATTGCTTATTTTGTTTTGATCTGATAAAATCAAGACCTCAAGCACAGAACATATTTAACATAGGATCCTATGAGATAAACATCACTTTCATCACCTGTTGTAAGCATTTTGTCAGGTGAGCGATTCAGGCTCAGTATCTGAGCCTCTAGTTTCAAAAATCTACTCCTCTGAAACCACAGAGCCAATTTAATCCAATCTTGGCCTGGGTTATCACCAGGGTATGTAGTTTAAAAATTATGTTCGGTTAGTCCAATGACCAAACAACATGGCTGCTGTTACTATAAATAGAACATAGGGGTAAATTGCTGTTTTTGGCAAATAACTCCAAAACCGTTGCAGATATAAAAAATCTGAGGGGAGTAGAGTTGCTCAGAATGCCGAGATCTATCTGCTGTGCAATTTTGGAGAAAATCTGACTACCCGTCCCAGAGTTGCAGCCCTTTTTCCATAAATTTTTCAAAATTTATGCATTTTTTATTTCAAAAACTGTAACAGATAGAGGTGAAGTGTAAATTAGAAAAATGTTCAGCATATCAAGATCTACATACTCTGAAGTTTTGAAGAAAATTCAAAGGCCTGTGAAGGAGTTATTGACCGTTTTTCACCATTTTTATACCCCGCCACACGAAGTGGAGAGGTATTATGTGATACCCTCAGTTGTGTGTCCGTCATTCTGTCCGTCTGTCAGTCCGTCCGTCCCCCGAAGGTTTCCGACTGATAACTTGTGAACGAAATAACACAAGGTCTTCAAACTTGGTATGCAAATTGTTCACCACAAAACTCAGGTCAAGTTCGATTTTGTGTTCAGAGGTCCAAGGGGTTCTGGAGTTATGCCCCTTGAAACTTTGAAATTTTGCGAATTTTAGGGTTTCCGACTGATAACTTGTGAACGAAATAACACAAGGTCTTCAAACTTGGTTAGAAGTTGTTTGCCACAAAAATCAGGTCAAGTTCGATTTTGGGTTCCAAGGTCCAAGGGGTTCTGGAGTTATGCCCCTTTAAACTTAGAAATTTTGCTAATTTTAGGGTTTCCGACTGAAAACTTGTGAAAGAAATAACACAAGATCTTCAAACTTGGTATGCAAGTTGTTCACCACAAAACTCAGGTCAAGTTCGATTTTAGGTTCCGAGGTCCAAGGGGTTCTGGAGTTATGCCCCTTGATGAAATTTTGCGAATTTTAGGGTTTCAGACTGATAACTTGTAAAAGAAATAACACAAGGTCTTCAAACTTGGTATGCAAGTTGTTCACCACAAAACTCAGGTCAAGTTCGATTTTGGGTTCAGAGGTCCAAGGGGTTCTGGAATTATGCCCCTTGAAACTTTGAAATTTTGCGAATTTTAGGGTTTCCGACTGATAACTTGTGAATGAAAAAACACAAGGTCTTCAAACTTGGTATGCAAGTTATTCGCCACAAAACTCGGGTCATGTTTGATTTTGGGTTCCGAGGTCCAAGGGGTTCTGGAGTTATGCCCCTTGAAACTTTGAAATTTTGCAAATTTTAGGGTTTCCGACTGATAACTTATAAACGAAATAACACAAGGTTTTCAAACTTGGTATGCAAGTTGTTCACCACAAAATTCAGGTCAAGCTCGATTTTGGGTTCCGAGATCCAAGGGGTTCTGGAGTTATGCCCCTTGAAACTTTGAAATTTTGCGAATTTTAGGGTTTCTGACTGATAACTTGTGAACGAAATAACACAAGGTCTTCAAACTTGGTATGTAAGTTGTTCACCACAAAACTCAGGTCAAGTTTAATTTTGGGTTCCGAGGTCCAAAGGGTTCTGGAGTTATGCCCCTTGATGAAATTTTGCGAATTTTAGGGTTTCCAACTGATAACTTGTGAACGAAATAACACAAGGTCTTCAAACTTGGTATGCAAGTTGTTCACCACAAAACTCCGGTCAAGTTTGATTTTGGGTTCCGAGGTCCAAAGGGTTCTATAGTTATGCCCCTTGATGAAATTTTGCAATTTTAGGGTTTCATACTGATAACTTGTGAACGAAATAACAAAAGGTCTTCAAACTTGGTATGCAAGTTGTTCGCCACAAAACTCAGGTCAAGTTTGATTTTGGGTTCCGAGGTCCAAAGGGTTCTGGAGTTATGCCCCTTGAAACTTTGAAATTTTGCAAATTTTGGGGTTTTGTACTCATAACTTGTGAGTGAAATAACATACTGTCTTCAAACATGGTATGTAAATTGTTTACCACAAAACACAGGCCAAGTATAATTTGGGTTCAGCGGTACACATCGTTATGGAGTTATGCCCCTTTTAACTTAGAAATTTTGTGAAATGTGGCGGGGTATCATGTAATCCACCATTACTTTTTTTTTTTTCCAATGCCATATGGTTTATTGGTTATTTCCCTTTAAATTCTATGTTCAAATCTTCTTTGGTTAACTTTTCTCCTTTAAGCTTTAGAGGAATTCCCTGCTTTCACTTCATTAAAAACAATTATTTCTTCCATAATTAAGAGCAAAAACAGTGTTTTTGTGCAAATTTCTACAATTTTTTCAAACTTCCCCTTATTTCATGTCATATTATTTTTTCTATATAAATGTATTGTGTCATTCAGGGATGTTGATGTTGGCTATTATATGCTTTGTTGACACCAGTTTAGCAGCAGTTTCTTGGCCTCATAGCCTGCTTAATTCTTTTGCTTAGTAAACAAAGCCATAAGCAGTAGTTGATGAAATTGGCCTTGAGAACCACTAAATAAATTTGAACAGAACTTGGCATGATTGAAGCTTATGAGGTGCTAAGTATTCTGACTTTGGTGCCTATACTTCATCCAACATGGCTCTCTGCTGGGAACTTAATTTATTACTCAACTGTATGGAAAGAGCATACGAAGAATTTTTTTATCTGTAACAACTTGGCTAGTTAGAATAAAACTTAATCACAATGTATCTTAGGTGGTCACCTTCAAAACAGATGTCTTTCAAGTATGCACCTTATGCAAACTGGCTACCAATGGGAAACATAGTTTAATATTTGAGTATATTTAAAGATCTTCTTCTTTAAAACCATTTGGTCAGTTGGAAATAAACTTTGGCACAACACATAATTTTCTTTAAAATTGTGTCCCTTATTGTGTCCCTTATTCAAAATGGCAGGCAATAGGGAAAATAGTTTATGAAAGTTGGATAATATAACATAAATGTTTACATAGTTTGAAAATGAGGCCCTTTAACATAGAAGTTTATTATGCCTCGCCCACGAATGTGGAAGGGGCATATAGTGTTACCCTCGTCCGTCCTTCCGTCCATACGTCTGGTTAAGTTTTGCGTTAAGGTAGATTCTCCGGAACTGTAAGAGATAGAACAATAATAGTTGGCCAGTAGGTAGATATTTGATAGTACTACAGAGTTCACTTGGTAGTTTGACTCTTTGAGATACATTTCATGCTTGAGTGACTCTGGTTCAGTTTAGTGTTAAAGTCCATTTCTCAACAACTACACATTATAGGACAATGATGTTTTATCTAATTAATTGCCTTGATCAATACTACCCAAATCATTTACAATTAGATGGCTTTGACCTACATTTTGTGCTTCAATGACTTTGGTTAAGTTTTGCTTTAAAGTTCATTTCTCAACAACTACACATTATAAGACAATGATGTTTCATCAAATTAATTGCCTTGCTGAGTACTACCCAAATCATTGACAATTAGGTGGCTTTGACCTACATTTTACACTTCAGTGATTTAGGCTAAGTTTGTGTTGAAGTCCATTTCTCAACAACTACTCATTATAAGACAATGATGTTACATCAAATTAATTGCCTTGATGAGTACTACCTAAATCATTGACAATTAGGTGGCTTTGACCTACATTTTAAGCTTCAGTGACTTTGGTTAAGTTTTGCATTTAAGTCTATTTCTTAACTACTATGTATTGTAGCATCATAGTATTTTACTGTAACATTCATTCAAAGGAGATCCTGCTATTTCCCAATTAATTTGGTGTCCATGACCTACATTTTATGGTTAAATGACTTGGTTTAAATTTTGCATTTTATCACACTTCAGTTTGTGATAAATTTATTAGCGAGGCATCAGTGTCTTACAGACACATTTTCTAGTTTGAATTTATGTATTGGCCATGGTCCAGGTGATTGTACAGGCTCTTGAGAGCCTCCTGTTTAATTAGGGTATCAGGACACTGAAAAACATATTTTATGGAAGAAATAGGTACTTAAAATTCTACCAAAGATCTTTCACTATAGTTAGAAATACTTCATTTTGTGCACTCCACTGGTGAAAAGACAGAATTCTTTACACCAATGAAAGATATCATGTAAGAACCTATTATTGTTATACTTTGATGTGAGCTCCTAAATTGAAAATTGGAAAAACACTTTCCTACAAAAATTAAGATAGTTATGAATTATGAACCTTCTTTATTTTCAGAACTTGATATGACTAGGAACAATTTAAATGTAAGTTAATTTAATTATGATATGTTAAGTAATCACCAGAATGCCATCAGAATTACTTACTTGAAATACATTCTCAGTATGTATATTTTATGATTTTGTTTCATTTTATATGTTAGAAAAATATAAGATGTGAATTTATAAATTTTCTTATTATTATACATATATATATTATTTTGCAGATATATCATTTGTACATATGTCAAAGACATACATGTGATTGGGATTTCGATTTCGGTGCATGTTTGCAAAAATAATATAGATTGTTGAAATTTTCTTCAATTACGTAGGATACATAGCTTGTGCAGGCAACTCCTACAAATTTCTGTGGGGATTTTTTTTTTTTGGCAAATCATTTGTACATATAGTAGAACCCTTGAAAACTAGTCTTTGTTGGGACCAAAGAAATCTGCTTGTTTTTAGAGGTTCCAGCAACAGATTTGTTCATATCATATAAATGCAACCAGTGGTTGAAATTGGCATAAGTCTGCTATTCTATGACTGGTCATTTTTTATACGACTGCAAAAATTTTGTGGTCGTATAATGGTATGGTGTTGGCGTCGGCAGTGTCGGCGTCGTTGGCGTCTGTGGACAGCATAACTTTGCTTCTAGTGGACAGATCATTATGAAATTTTAGTATGATGTATCTTTGGCACACACGTAAACAGAGGTTTTAATTTTGAGTTGGTGGCCCTGCCCGTTTTAGAAAAGGGTGTTTTCATATTTTTGACTGTAGAATCTTTATTATTTATTGGATTTTGATGGGGTTTGTTTCAGTGTGCTCCTGAGGAAATTTCCAATCTGTAGTATGCCAACAGATTTCACGTAGCATGTACCGCTCATGAGATAAATGGGCCCAACAGGGGCAAATCTCAAAAAGAAAATTTTTTTAATTTTAAGTCCCATTTTGATGCAGTTTTTAGCTCACCTGACCCAAAGGGTCAGGGTGAGCTATTGCCATCACTTGTCGTCCGTCCATCGTCCGTCTGTTAACTTTTCACATTTTCATCATCTCCTCTGAAACCACTGAAGCAAATTCAACCAAACTTTACAGGAATGATGTATGGAAGGTCCTTTACAAAGATTGCTCATTTCATTCCGATCCGATAAAAAACATGGCCACCAGCACGGAACTTAGGTTTAACATTGGACCCTATGGGAAAAATCACATTTTCATCTTTTCCTCTGAAACCACTGAAGCAAACTCAACCAAATTTTATTGGAATGATGTACTAAAGGTCCTCAACAAAGATTGCTCATTTCGTTTGGATCCGATAAAAAACATGGCCGCAAGCACAGAACATAGTTTAACATTGGACCCTATGGGAAAAATCACATTTTCATCTTCTCCTCTGAAACCACTGAAGCAAATTCAACCAAACTTTACAAGAATGATGTACTAAAGGTCCTCAACAATGGTTGCTCATTTCGTTTGGATCCGATAAAAAACATGGCTGCCAGCGCTGAACTTAGGTTTAACATTGGACCCTATGGGAAAATACACAAATCGTCTTCTCCTCTGAAACCACTGAAGCAAATTCAACCATACTTTACAGGAATGATGTACTAAAGGTCCTCAATGAAGATTGCTCATTTCGTTTGGATCTGATAAAAAACATGGCCTTCAGCACAGAACATAGTTTAACATTGGACCCTATCTTCTCCTCTGAAACCACTGAAGCAAATTCAACCAAACTTTACAGGAATGATGTATGGAAGGTCCTCAACGAAGATTGCTGTTTTCTTTTGGAACAATAAAAAACATGGCTGCCAGCAAGAAACATAGTTTAACATTGGACCCGAAGGGAAAATCTTCATTTTCATGATCTACTCTGAAACCATTCAAGCAAATATAACTTAACTGTATTGGAGTTATGAATGGAATTATATTAACAAAGAATACTTATTTCAATTGAATCTAACAAAAACATGGATGTGAGGAGAACATAGCTTAACATTAGACCCTATAGGAAAAACATATTTGGTCGTCAGCATAGGCATGGCTTAAAAGCATCTTTGTCAGGTGAGCGATACAGGCTCAGTATCTGAGCCTCTAGTTTTTCAATGGATTCCTTGTGAAAATTAATATTGCGCTTAACTATTCAATTTTTGATAACTTGTTTCCTTTCCCAGCTATTAGGGGCCGAAAGGGGCCAAAATTGCGAATTTGCATATTATGTAGAATTTTTATTTTTCATCGGATTTCGATGGGATTTTTTTCTTTGGATTCCTCTTGATCTATGCTTTCAGCAGTGTGCAACGGATTTTGTGTAGGTCTTACCGTTTCTGAGCTACAAGGGGTCAAAGGGGCCAAAAATGCAATTTTTCTACATATGTCAAATCTTTATTTTTCATCTGATTTCGATGGGATTTTTTTTCTTTGGATTCCTCTTGATCTAAGCTTTCAGTAGAATGCCAACAGATTTTGTGTAGGTCTTATCGTTTCCGAGCTACAAGGGGTCAAAGGGGCCAAAAAATGCAATTTTTCTAAATATGTCAAATCTTCATTTTCATCCTATTTCGATGGGATTTTTTAAATTTGGATTCCTCCTGATCTAAGCATTCAGTTAATGTCAACAGGTTTTGTGTAGCTCTTACCGTTTCCGAGCTACAAGGGGTTAAAGGGGCCAAAATTGCAATTTTTCTAAATATGTCAAATCTTTATTTTCATTGGATTTCGATGGGATTTTTTTCTTTGGATTCCTCTTGATCTAAGCTTTCAGTTAATGTCAACAGATTTTGTGTAGCTTTTACTGTTTCGGAGCTACAAGGGGTCAAAGGGGCCAAAATTGCAATTTTTCTAAATATGTCAAATCTTTATTTTTCAACGGATTTCAATGGGATTTTTTTCTTTGGATTCCTCTTGATCTAAGCTTTCAGTAGTAATTCAACGGATTAGGCATTGCTCTTACCGTTTCCGAGCTACAAGGGGTCAAAGGGGCCAAAATTGCAATTTTTCAAAATATGTCAAATCTTTATTTTTCATCCGATTTTGATGGAATTTTTTTCTTTGAATTTTTATGTATGTAAAGTTTTAGTTGATAGAACATATTTTGCAAAGCTCTTTCAGTTTTTTTTTTATCAGTAAGTGATCAAAAGGGTTGATTTTTTTCCCTATTTTGTTTTCAGCTAATAACTGTGTCAAGCTTCTTTTTGTGTCCATCTAATCTTTACTGTCTCCACATTCACTTTAAACTACTTTTGTTGAAATTTCAGTGGTCGACATGCTGCGGTCGAATCATGCTGCGCTCGGCATAGCCCTTTATTAAATAGATTGATGAATTGCTTGTTGTTATTGGTCCAAATGTCTGATGAAAAAATTCAAAGAACATCAACTATTTAAGCTCTGTTAAAAAAAATATTTATAAATGTTTCAGATCTATTTCATTGGAATGGAGTTAACAGACATTTATTGCTACAACATCAAACAATGTGATCAGTGACTATCAAGGTCCTTTAATTTCTAACACAAATAACATATAACTTTATGGAAAAAATTTGCAATTTGTTTTTCTTGAATCCCACTTCACACATTGAATTTATATTAACTAGGAGTTTTAACATGACAGTACTTTAGGCCATGTAAAATTAATTATCTGGTTCTCAGATACCGCCGCATGGGCAAAAACCTGGCCGCTGGCCTGTATTTATTGTCCCCAAAAAATAAATACAACGGTAACAAAATCCGCGTTCAAATTTTCCCGCTTTTTCACTTGGATTGATCAAAGAGAGACAACTCAAATTTCATTCGAAGCTCTCTTGATTTTTCGTTTTCTTTGAAGAAATCGCTACTTCCGGTTTATATTCCGAATGGTTTTGTCAACAACATTTCGCTGACACTTTGAGATGTTTTGAACGGGTTTTCGTGCGTTAACCCATCGTTTATTGTGACTTTGGCGGATTAAACAACCTTTTCAAATTATGAAAAAGGAGTATGGCGAGTCTGCCGGAAATACCAGAAAACAGAGATCCTTTAATGCACGAGAATGTTTTGAAAATCAGTCTGAGACCTTGTTCTGAACTCGAAAATAAAGAATCTGTCATTGCAGTCACTGGAAGGGGATCCCACTGTCATTTTGATAATTGGAAGAATTTATTTTTGTGACTTCCTTGATAGATTTGGCTCTATCTAGATGGTCAGTGTATCTGACTGTAACCCTTCCACTTGTACTGCTGTCACCAACCAAGTAAATAATACAAATACACCTTATTTACCGGATCCCATTGGATCTAATTATGGTTCATCAATTATTCCCCTGTCTATAAGGGAGTCTAATTCAATTTTCTCTATAAGGGAGTCTAATTCAATTTTCTCTATAAGGGAGTCTAATTCAATTTTCTCCAGGAGTTTCTTTAAGGTGACATATCCTGATGAGGTATAATGGATCTGTCTTTTCTTTACCTGTTTCTTGTCTTTGATGATTGCAGTTTGCTTTGACTCCAAGATTCATGATGCATACTCCATTTATGATATGATCAATATATACTTTTCTTTTCTGTGTGGTACTTACCTGATGCAGGGACTATACATATATTGTCCTTGTGTAATGTCTTTGCTATTTGTGTTTTTCATGGTCTTTGGAGTATTATTTTTTAACTTATGAGTTTGTTCTCTCTTACTTTTATATACTTTATCATATTTTAGTATTTATTCATAAAATCTGAAAAGTTAACGATGGAGTTTGGATGAGCATACAAAATAAATACATAAATTAAATACCCTCCCTCCCTCACCATTTTTTTGAAAGTCATTATCTGAGAACCAGATAATTAATTTTACATGGCCTTACAGATGAATGATTTTCTACCGATTGGCTGTCACCTCAGATTAATCATTTAACTGTATGGGAAAATCTTATTAGACCTATAGCCACCATGTGAGAATTACAGGCTCGTATGAACCTCTGGTTTTACATAGTGTAGTATATTTGAATATTCTGAAATCTTATCTATTTTCTGACAGAGTAAATTTGTATTTCCAACATTACCATCTGGAAGTGTAGTACAGTGTGATCCATTATGGGGTGGACTGTCTAGTCCTCCGTTTTGTGCATTCCCTATCTACGTGTTTTGGAATGGAATTGGGTAAGTTTGTAGGATATAGTTAATTTGTGTCTTTATATCTCTATGTACCTTTTTGTCTCTGTGGCTCTCAGTTGCGTCTTGAGGAATACATGCCCAGATGGTGGCCCTGGTCCCTTTGTTATGCATGAACGGTCACTTTAAGTTTTAAGAAAGCAGTTTTTACAGCCTGTACAAGGAGTCCTAGCCATTTGATATTTAACATGCAGTTGCGTCTTGAGGAGAACATACCAATTCCACGCTCAGATGGTGGCCCTGGCCCCCATAGTCACGCGTGACAATCACTTTAAGTTTTTTGCAAGCAGTTTGTACAGCCTGTATGCAGTTAAGTCTTGAGGAGTACATACTGATTCCACACCCAGATGGTGGCCCTGGACCTTTAGTTAAGCATGAATTATCACTGTAAGTTTTAATAATCAGTTTGTGCAGCCTGTACCAGTTGCCCTAGACACCTGTATATGACATTCAGATGCATCATGATGAATACATGCTGCTTTACACCAGATGGTCCCTCAGTCATGCATGAATGATCACACTATTTTTATAAATCTTGATGCATATAGTTGTTGTCAGACTTCTAAACCCTGTCCACAAAGCTGTCAAACTAGCGTCCGATTTTCCAGTTCATCACGAAATGCAAAATAGTCATGTACATTACTGCATCAACATAAAAGGGGTTCCTTAAAATCTAAAAATCTATCAAGGCCATTATTCATTTGAACTGGCAGTGTAATATCCCAATTGAAATACATTTATTGACTTTTGCCGAAATGTAAATAGGTTACAAGAGTATACATGTATTGATATATTCATGAAAAAAGTTTATAAAAATAAACATAAGTCAACAACGTGTTCGAAAGCATGCTTAAAATAATAGTTTTAAGGTTGCTAGAACAGTGCCATATATCCAGAGACAAACATGAGCTTTCCATAGATGACCATTGTTGATTGAAGTCATTTTTATGCAGCATGTTGCTGTGCTAGATCTTTGTTTTTGATGTTTGATTCCGGCCTTTGAAAATTTGTTAACAAATATTGAATATGAGCAAGTCCTTGTGGTGTTTCATGGAAACTTCTAAAATACTGGGTGTAAAAAATATGGATCGGAATGGAATAAGGGGATGACCATTTGATTCTGAGAAGGGGGAGGGTCGTGTTCTTGGCATTTTTTGTAAATAAATATTCTGGCCGGAATAACAATGGATATAGATATTCTGGCCTTCTACTCCCATAAAAAATGAATAATCAGGCCTCTGGATTCCTATGGTAAAAGTAGAATAAATAATCTTGCCCTACAGGGACCAGCCATTTAACTTGAAAGGGGGCTATGGTTTTTCCCCAAAAAAATATTCTGAAGCTGATTTTATGTGAAACTAGATGTTGTCGGAAACGACAGCTATTCCCGCACTCCCTGTTTGACACAGAAAACAGTTGTTATACACCCTTGGCATAATTTTTTTCATTATCTTTGAAATCTGCCTATTGATAGTCATTATTGTTACTAAAAGAATTGTAGGATATATGGTTGCTAAGTAGAATTCCAAAAAAATAAGTGGTCTTTGAGACTTTCAGGAAATTAACCAAAATTGGAATAAATATTTTTGAAATCCAGTTGATGAATATGTTTTTCCTAAACTAAATAAACAATTTAAGTATGGTTGCTAGGTAGAATTCCAAAAAATAAGTGGTCTTTGAGACTTTCAGGAAATTTACCAAAATTGGAATCAAATATTTTTGAAATCCAATTTATGAAAATGTCCGTCCTAAACTACACAAACATTTTAAGCATGGTTGCTAGGTAGAATTCCAAAAAATAGGTGGTCTTTGAGACTTTCAGGAAATTTCCGAAAATTGGAACCAAATATTTTTGAAATCCAATTGATGAAAATGTTCATCCTAAACTACACAAACATTTTAAGTATGGTTGCTAGGTAGAATTCCAAAAAATAAGTGGTCTTTGACACTTTCAGGAAATTTACCAAAATTGGAATCAAATATTTTTGAAATCCAATTGATGAAAATGTTCGTCCTAAACTACACAAACATTTTAAGTATGGTTGCTAGGTAG
>MJUU01068087.1:0-22200 GCA_002080025.1 Modiolus philippinarum | reverse complement strand
GTACATGTCAGTCTGGCAGGTGACTTTTGTCCTTGACCTCAATTTCGCGGTCTAGTGGCCACATTAAGTTTTTCTGCTTAAGTCCATTTCTCAATAACTAGAAGTGGCAGGTTGATAATATTTGGTATGTAGGTTGGTCTTGGGTAGTACATGTCAGTCTGGCAGGTGACTTTTGTCCTTGACCTCAATTTCACAGTCTAGTGAGCATGTTCACTTTTCTGAATAGTTCACTTAGATTTTACATCAATTTAGAGTCCAGCAGGGACAGGCGAGACATCCTTTAGGGTCATCACTTGTGTCCAGATTTGTATTGTGTCCACATTTGTACTGTGTCCACAACTGTATTGGGTCCACACACACTTACATTTACCTCTGCCATATTGATTCAGGGTTCAATTAGCGGGGGCTATACCTGGCTGCCATTCGGCGACAGCTCTTGTTTTCAACATCTTTTCTGAAACTTTTCAAGAAAATTCCAATTTGTATTGGAATGATGTATAGAAGTTCCTTTGATGACTCATTTCATTAGGATCATACAAAAAACACGGGTGCCATTATGGAGAACCTAGCTAAACATTAGACCCTATTGGTAAAAAACATCATTTTTATACCCGTCTAATGACGGATGTATTATGGTATTCCAATGTCCGCTTGTCTGTCCATCCGTCTGTCTGTCTGTCTGTCCGTCCGTTTCATATGTCACGCTCTAACTGGACAACCGTTTTGCCAATTCACTTCAAACTTTGTAGAGGTATTTGGTATGATGGCCTCAGGATCTGTATACTTTTTCGTAAAATTTCGATTTTTCTTACAAGAGTTATGGGTCTTTATGCGTCAATTTTAAGGCAATTATTTACATGTCGCGCTCTAACTCAACAACCCTTTTGCCAATTCACTTCAAACTTTGAAGAGGTATTGGATATGATGGCCTCACGATCTGTATACTTTTTCGTGAAATTTCAATTTTTCTTACAAGAGTTATGGGTCTTTATTCGTCAATTTAAAGGCAATTTTTTACATGTCAAGCTCTAACTCAACAACCCTTTTGCCAATTCACTTCAAACTTTGTAGAGGTATTTGATATGATTGCCTCACGATCTGTATACTTTTTCCATGAAATTTCGATTTTTCTTGCAAGAGTTATGGAACTTTATCGTTAATTCACTTCAAACTTTGCAGATTGATTTGTTAAAGAGATATCAAGCTCAATGAAGCAGTTATAGGTGCTTCTAAATTGAGAACCCCTTACCTAAATCACTTCAAGTTTTGAAGGGCTGACGACGGGCGTATCATGCGACTTGGCGCAGCTGTTTATTAGTTATGCATGGCATAGAAACAGGTGAGCGATACAGGCTCAGTCTCTGAGCCTCTAATTTTTGTCTCGCCCGCGACGAAAGGCGCAGATAGCGAGACATATGCGTACAAAGTATGACGGTGACGACGGCGGCGGCGTAAACTTTCATGTTAAGTTTTTGTGATTAGGTCATTTTCTCAGTAACTATAAGTGGTAGGTCAATGATATTTGTTATATAGGTTGGCCTTGAGTAGTACATGACAGTTTGCTATATGGCTTTTGTCTGTGACCTCAATTTCACGGTCCAATGAACATGTTAAGTTTTTGTGTTTAGTTTAGTTTCTAAGTAACTGTAAGTGGTAGGTCAATGATGTATGGTATATAGGTTGGTCTTGGGTAGTACATGACAGTCTGTTATATGGCTTTTTGTCCATGACCTCAATTTCACGGTCTAGTGAGCATGTTAAGTTTTTGTGTTTAGTTTAGTTTTTCAGTAACTATAAGTGGTAGGTCAATGATATATGGTATATAGGTTGGACATGGGTAGTACATGACAGTCTGTTTTATGGGTTTTGTCCATGACCTCAATTTCACGGTCCAGTGATCATGTTAAGTTTCCCAGTATCTATTAATTTTAGGTCAATAATATTTTGTATGTTGGTTTGTCTTAGATGGAACATGACAGCCTGCTATTTGGCTTTGGCCCTTGACCTCTTTTTCACGGTCTAGTGAGCATGTTTGATTTTTACAGTCTAGCAAACATGTTAAGTTTTCTGCTTTAGTCAGTTCGAGTATTCACATCAATTTTGCGACCAAGTAGGGACAGGAGAGACATCAATTTGGGTCCACACTTGTTTATTTGTGTAGATATTTCAATATGATAAAGCAATAAGAATTAAGTGTCATTTATCTAGTATTTCAGCTGATTAGTAAAAAACGGTAAAAAAACACGCTGCTTGTTTCCAGCTAAATGAAGGTCTACTTTGTGCTAGTATTATAAGACTACATAATGTGTCATTCACTTAAAGGTGTATAGTTTCTGTACTTACAATTCAATTCTATTTTTTTATTTAAACTACCAATTTTTGTGCTGTTTAGGCAGCACTATACTATTGCATTGGCTCCAGACGAAATAAGCAACCAGATGTACCTCACAAATACGCATAACATAGTTCATGTCTGGGTGTCAAGAATTACAAATAGCGAGAAACTGCTTCACACATTCCAGTTATTTTATTTAAAAATTCTCAGATGGAAAGTGTGTGTAGTTCAAACAAAAATACAGCGTGAAAATGTAGCTTAATTAACACTTGCCATTGGCTATTCGGTTCATTCATAAAAATTCCCGCAATGCGTTGTAATATTTTAGAAGTTTTCATGATTGGAAACATAGTAAATTCTTCTATCACTGTGGACTCTTTGCTATTTAATTTAACCTGCCAACTTTGACGATTTAGGTGTGTTTTTTGGCGATTTTGATGTTCTTTGACGATTTCACGACCCTGAAACGAAAATTCGGGTAAAAACCTGATTTTGAAAAAATTCACACCAAAAAATGTTTATAAAGTTATGTAAATGGATGGACCACCAGCAATCATAGTGAACAGATTTTGAGTTTTGAATGAAGGTTCACAATCCCTGATACTATGAGCTGCAAGTAGGACACCGTCCGGACAGTTCTGTGGACGGCTATGTGAGTGACTAGGGCGTTGCAAAGACATCTTGCCCATTCTGCAGAGTTTGCATAGTTGAACACAGTAGCCTTAACGACGTCAACAAACATATTGGTACTGTAATGCACGAAAGGTCACTCAAAATCCCACAACACCACTCTTTTGACTGAATTAGAAAAGACAAGAAATATTTTTAAAATGTTTGTAGAAGAATGGAATAAAGAAGAAATGCAGTAAATGTACATCAGACCAATAATAAAGGAGAGAGAGAGAGTGGTTTCATTTACAAGCTTACACCTTTAATTTTCCTCCAAACAGTTTTCCATGATAACAGCAATAATGATTAACAGCATTTTGTTTCCCTTTAACAGTTAAACACAAAATAAAAATTTAACAGGACATAACACACCAAATGGTCCAAAAACAGTTCACAACTGATTTATTTGACCAAAAATAGTTAAGAACCAGCAGAAATGCCCAAAACACAATAAAAGAGGAATTTTGTGCCTCCCTCAATAAAAAAAGTTATCTATAACCTCTAGTTATATTTGATAAAAAGAACATTCAGTATTGGAAAAAAAAAAACCCAAAGAAATCTCGCACGCATGAAAATTAGAGTCGCAAAACCACTTGACATATTGTATATGGGTGCATCTAGATGAGATAATAAGAGCTTTTGGACTGAAATTTTTATTTAATATCAAGTTTCACATCTTTTCTTATTTCAAAAGTAACTGCCTAAACAGCACTCCAGCGTTCAACGCTTTGATTTTACCAGGTACTTTTACCTCAATACAAAAAAGGGGTAGGTAAGTCTGCATTTCATATTTAAGGGAAAAAATTTGTGTGTGTGTGTGTTTTTTCCAGGTTGAAACCAGTAGTTGGAGTTACATCGAAACCTAAAGACGTAGTTATAGAACGTTCCTCATTAGCATATCTAAGTCACTTATTACCGTCCAGGGTTGATGGCATGAATAAAACATTTATGGCAACTGTATCATTAGAAAGCCACATTAGTGCACATAAACCTTTTAAAACTGGTTTCCATATTGTATGCTTTAATATTAGACAGTAAGTATGTTTTATTACATTCTCTGAACCATGAATATGCTATTAGGCCAAAAAAAAATATATGTGTGTTTCCGGTTACAAGGTATTTGAAAATAGGGTCGGTAGGTCGGCAAAAAGTTTTTTTTTTGCTTCGTATTTTTCGTCCGTTGCATTGTATGCTTGTCATTGCCGTATTTCCGGTATTTAGTCATACCGCTAAAACAGGAAGTGTAAATCAGACGAGTAAAAATGGCGGATTCGACGACAGGAGTCGGGAATCCTGTTGATTTTAACGATTCGTCGTGCATTTTCTGATGAATAATGCTAGCGGTTGTAGAAAAGGACTCATCTGAGTGGTGTTGCTTCCAACAAAACGGAAGACTACCGCTAAAACGATCGAGGTCACACAAGAACATTTTGAAGTATGGAAAAAAAACGTTAGGGTCGGAAGGAAAAATTAGGGTTGGTCGGGTAACCGGAAAAACACATATTTTTTTGTTTGGCCTTAGCACTAATAACCAACCATGCTCCAAAAGATCATTATAATTCATTATCCATTCAATAATTTTGTGTTATTCTGAAATCACCTTGTGACATCTTTTTCTAGCCACAAGTTTAATCCATAGATAATTATGGTCCTCGATTTTGAGTGGAAAATAAAAACAGTTCCCACAAAAATGACACTGTAGGACAATTAATCAAGATGTCACATATACTATGACGTTGCATTTTACCCACTCAAAGGCATATGAGTGCATGTGCAAAATTCAGGACCACAGTCATCGTGAAAGGGTCTATTGAATGGTGAGATTTTTAGTTCATCCTAACAAATTTTAGAAGATTATCTAACCTTGCATATACATGCACATTAACAATGAAAGGATATCGAGTAAATGCACATGAGACTAAATCTATACAAATACATGGTAAAACCAAGCAATGGGCAATGGAACAATGCTTTTATTGTTGTTCTTCATCTTGAAGTCACCATTAGGCCTTCAACAACATGCACTTCCATGCATGTCTGATAATAGATCAGCATCAAGGATTTTTGTCAGGGCATACCAGTATACCAATGTCTGTCTGTCCATCTGGCCATCAACATGCCAAACTCTTACCTGGAGAAAGAAAGTTCCTATTTAGCTTACCTGACCAAAAGGGTCAGTGTGAGCTATTGCCGTTACTTTGCATCCATTTTCCATCCGGCCATGATCTGTCCGGCCTTGTGTCTGTTATCATTTCACATTGTCATCCTCTCTTCTGAAACCACTGAAGCAAATTCAACCAAACTTTACAGGAATGTTGTATAGAAGGACCTTCACAGTAATTGCTCTGTCATTTGGATATGATAAAAAAAACATTGCTGCAAGCTCTGAACTTAGTTTTTAGCTCACCTGTCATGCCAGGGGGAGCTTTTGCCATCACTTGGCGTCCGACATTTGTCCATTGTAAACTTTTCATTCAAAGATCTTCTCCTCTGAAACCACTGGCCCAATTGGAACCAAATTTGGTCACAATAGTCCTTAGGTGGTCCCCTTTAAAAATTGTATCAGACAGGTCTGTACCTCATCCAAGATGGCCATCAGTGGGGAACATAGTTTTAACATTGGACCCTATGGGAAAACACATTCAAAGATCGTCTTCTCAGAAACTACTAGTCCAATTAGAACCAAACTTTGTCACAATGGTCCTTAGATGGTCCCTTCCAAATTAGGTATCTGGCAGATCCCTACCTCATCCAATATGGCCACCAGCGGGGAAGATAGTTCCCTTTGGAAAACACATTCAAAGATCTTTTTCTCAGAAACTACTAGTCCAATTAGAACCAAACTTAGTCACAATAGTACTTTGATGGTCCCTTCGAAACAATGTATCCAACAGGTCCGTACCTCATCTAAGATGGCGGCCAGTGGGGAACATAGGTTTTAACATTGGACCCTATGGGAAAACACATTTAAATATCTTTTTCTCAGAAAATACCCGTCCAATAAGAAACAAATTTAGTCACAATGGTCCTTAAATGACCATTTTAAAAAACAGTATCTGAGAAGTCCATACCTCATCCAAGATGGCTGCCAGCGGGGAATATAGTTTAAATTAGACATATGAAAAATAAATTTAAAGATCTGCTCAGAAACTACTAGTCAAGTGCAATTGTAGAGCCAAACTTTGTCACAATTGTGTTAAGATGGTCCTGTCCAAAAAAGGTCCGTGTGTCCTTACAGTACAAGTCGGCGGGTAGTAGGGTACACCTATGGTTAAATGTGAAACACATTCAAGCCTAAAATGATTTAACAACAAAAATAGCTACAAAAGTTTTATCGTTCATTAGGGAGATGTGTGCAACGGAGTCCTAATTTTATGAATGACCGGAACAAGATATGAAAGTGTTATCTCCTGCTGCTACGATGCGCGTGCGCAGGCTGACTAGCCAATCCCAAAGAATATTGCACGTTCCCATGTGCATGCTTTCATTCTCCAACTGGAAAGCGACCAGTGGAGAGAGTTATAGAATTCCAAATAAAAGCCCTTTTGTCTATTTATGTAATAAAAGACAAAACTCACAAGACAGTTACAACCTCTGTACCACCATACATTTACCACATGCAAAATGTTTTTTGTTTTTTTGTTTTTTTGTTTTTTTGGGTTTTTTTTTTTCTTTTTCTTTTTTGTCTTCTCTCAATTAAATCGTATTTACCTTGTTTGATCTCATTTATCTATTCTTTGTACTACTGAAGAGCTAAAATTGCGAAAAACCAAGCATCATAAAAAGCAGTGTTACATTGACATTAACCCTGTTACCGGTAATATTTATATCAATGATTAAGTCTAATCAGTATCATACTAAGTATTTATTTACAAATTTACATTCTTCATCTGTGTCATCAAGATTCTTGAAAAACCATCGTGACATCCACAACTGGATAATCGTTTAAGATCTGTAAAATAAACAGACATAATAAATTTGATTATTTTTCCAGACTAAATGTTTGCTTGATCAATCAGACAACGGCGCGGGAGGGCGGGAACACTTTCATATCTTGTTCCGGTTATTCATAAAACTAGGATTCCATTGGACACACTTCGTGTGTTTATGAAATCTCGAATTTCATTTCATAACCTCCACAAGATATTTCAAGTGTTAGTTTAAATTAAGCTTACCTGTTAAAAACAGCTTGCTGAAAGGAAATGGAATCCTGTACCAGCGGTTTGCAATAAAATTTCATGAAAGTCGATTCTTTCGTCCATTTAGCCTGATCAATAATGTCTTCAGAGGAAAGACCTACCCCTCTTTGCTTTTGATGTTGAAGCTGATCTAGTGGAATGTGACGGTGTGGTTTAACAAAACTTAATACAAGGGATGAACGATCAATGTTGTCATCAATTAAACGCCAATTACTTGTTCTGTTCAAATACTCATTAATACAATTAACTACACATAAATTACTTTCACCTGAATAAGACTGGAAGGATATCTTGTTAGATACATGATTGGGTCGACATGTTTTGGTTAAATGAGAAAGTTCAAAATTAATGAAAGACCCCTGCTGTTTCATATATTTACAATTCAAATAACCCAGTTCCGATGCTCTTCCTGCAGATGCTAAAGCCAATAACATTACTAATTTGTACGATAATAATTTGATATCTAAATCTATGTTAGCACCCCATTAGAACTTTATCTACATCCCAAACGTATTGACATTTCGGTGTTGGTACTCTTTGATTAAAAATGGCTCTCATGTGTCTAATAATTAATGGGTGTTTACCTGCAGCCAAACCATCAATACAATTGTGATTCTTTGAAATTGCCGACCGGTAAGTACTTATGGTTCTGTACTGAAGACCATCATCAAACAATTTTGTTAAGAATTCGATTATTGCTGCCACAGAGGCTTGAACATTATCAATTTTTCTTTCATTACACCAGCTAACCCACTTTCCCCAGGAGCTTTTGTAAGCCAAATGAGTTCCGGGTCTCCAAGCTTTCTGGTGCAATTCTGAAACTCTTTTTGATAGGCTAATTGAAAACTTTCGTCTTCCGATATCTTCCAAACTACTAGGGCCAAAGTCCCTGTTGCTGTTAACGGGTGAAGTTCCCCTCCCGGACCTCTCAGTAATTCCGGAAACGTGGGTAACCGAATTGGATCTTGAATGATCATTTCTAGTAATAACGGATACCATGGTTGGGCTTGCCATGCCGGCGCTATCAATACCAAAGTTGCTTTCTCTTTCTTGACCTTGGCAGAGTTCGACCTATTAGAGAGAAAAGGGGGGGGGAAGCATATCCTACTATCCCTTTCCATGAAATTGTGAATGCATCCACTGCCTTCCTCAGTGGGTCGGGTTTCCAGCTGACAAAGTTCGGGACTTTGTAATTCAGTCTCGACTCGAACAGATCCATGTCCATGTCTCCCATGACCGTTTTGATCTGAGCAAATACTTTCTCGTCCAGACTCCAATAGCTCAAGTCTCTTACATTCCTCGATTGGAAATCCGCAACATTGTTCTCTATCCCTGGGAGGTAATCCGCCAGTAATACAATTTTCCTTATCTGACAACAATCCCAAATCTCCTTCATTATTTTGTTCAGATCTTTGGATTTGGTCCCCCCATTCTGTTTATGTACGACACTGCCGTCATATTGTCTATTTTCATTAGAATGACCACTTTCTCCCTGTCTTTCGCGAACGTCTGAAGAGCTAGAAAAGCTGCCAACAGCTCCTTTGCATTGATATGTAAACTTAATTCTCGGGTTTCCCAAGTACCTCCTGTATCTTTGTTTTGAAAAGAAGCCCCCCCCCCAACCCAAATTGCTTGCGTCGGAGAAAATGACCAAATCTGGACATGGAGTTATTATAGCTTTTCCGTTGAAATGGTCTATTTCTGTTATCTACCAAAGTAACTCTTGTCGTGCGTCTTGGGATAGAACAATGTTTTGTTCGTACGATCTTCCGATGATAAGACCTTTTGTCTGGTCCATCTGTAAGTACCGGCTTTGAAGATTTGCCGGAAATATTGCCTGAATCGGGGATGAAAACTTCCCCGTCAGCTTTGCAATTTCCCGGACTACGGCATTGCAGTTTTGTTTCAGTTTCTCTAATTTCAAATTTGGTGGATAAAACATCATTTCTACTGAATTTATAAGGAAACCCAGAAATTCCATTTTTTGTGATGGGATTAGCTGCGACTTCTCCCGATTTATCAAAAACCCGAGGTTTTGGAGCAGGAAGATCGTCGAGTCTCTGTGGAGAATTAATTTGTCTAAGCTTTCCGCCATTAGGAGAATATCGTCCAGATAAATTATTAGACGAACCCCTATCATTCTTCTTAATATTCCTACTACGGGTTTCATCATTTTTGTGAACAATCTCGGACCCTCGGCGAGCCCGAACGGAAGGGCGGCGTACTCGTAAGTCACCCCCTCCCACATAACGAAGATATTTTCTGTGATGTTTTGCAATTGGAAGTACTGAGTAAGCCTCCTTGAGGTCTATCTTTAGCATAAAATCGTTTTTCTGAAGGAGATCTTTTACCATAAACAGACCTTCCATTTTGAAATGTTGATACCGTATATTCTTGTTTAGATATTTTAGATTTAGGATTGGTCTTTGACCGCCATCTTTTTTGGGAACCAGAAACCAATTGCTTAAGTATTGGTCCTGTTGATAATGCAAGGACTTATCACCCTTTTCCTCAACATCTCCTGAATTTCGTTTGTCATGAGCCGATTTTGATCTGCATTTAATCTTGCAATCCTTGGTTGACAGTTTTGGTATGGAGTTGACAAAAAATTTATCTCCACTCCTTGAACATTTTTTAGAATTTGTTGATCCGATGTTATTTTTTGCCAATTGTTTACAAAAAACTTTAGCCTTCCCGCCAACGGAAGGTGTAGACTTTGATTTGTTTTCAGATTTAGTTTTAATAGGCAGTGTGCAATACATTTTGTGACGGCTCTAGACTTCTAAGACACAGGAGATTTTGAGGAAGTTCTGTTTTAATTGACAAGAAAACGTACCTTGACCCTTTATTGAAATGTTTATTGGATCCTCCTCTTTTGACATGGTGGTTGCCGTTTGCTTTGCCTCCATATCCTGAACCTTGGACTTTATTGTTTGAAAACTGGACTGGAGGCGTGTAGCGAAAGGGCGGTGGTGGTGGTAATTCCTTCTCTTTAAACCTAGAAAAGTCTCCTTTTCTGAATTGATCTTTTTAGGACCTGAATGACTATTCTTTTTTCCGCCCAATGCATAAGCCATCTCGAAAGCTTCTTTTGTCGTTTCTCCTAAATCTTTCAACTCTTCCTTAAATTCTCTTCCGAATAAATACTTGTCAGTTATCTTTTAGCACTTGTCTTGCTTTCCTAGGATCACTGTTTATCGTTTTTAAAATAGACAAACGTCTGTGATAATTAATCACAACATTAGATTGGCCGACAAGACAAATTGATTTCTCTACAAGATCAATTAAGTGATTAAAATCTAATTGATCAATATCTCCATCATTATTACATGCCTTTATCACAGTCTCTGATGTGTTCCATGTGACCTAACGGTCCCATAACTAACATTAATTTTGTCTGGACAGCAGTTAAAGCTTTATCAATATTCTTGTTCAAATATTTACCCTGCTGCTCTATAATCGATTTTATCAATGGATCAGTTTCTTTAATTTTCAATACATCACTGCACGTAACAGGGCTTGTTTTCAGAATGAGATCGTCTATCCTATCTGAGGAAATATATTTATTAAAATTATCTTCTAAATAATTTTCCTTGTCGGATGTAAATTTCAAACCTCTTTCGTCTTTAGTGTGCGGATTGAAACGCTTTACATCACTAAATGTACGACTTGAAAAAGTCTCCCTACTAACTGAAGATTTAGCTACCGACCTTTCATGATGGTCATCACATTCTTTGCCGCTAAGGGCGTCACTTTCATTGCCACGAAGGGCGCTACTTTCATTCCCACTAAGGGGATGCTCTTTTCCACTGAGGGATGTGCGTCTTCCTCTTAAGGTAGGTGTTCTGCTTCGAGAACATCTTCTTTTCTTTTTCTTATTTTTATCAGAGTGCACTCTCTTTCTTTTTCTCCCACGCTGGGTTTCATCTGAGCTATCAATTGAATTTAAATCCTCCTTCTCATGAAGAGATATATCATCCCTGTCTTCATCAGACATAACAAGGAAAAAACTGAAAATCCACAAAATATATAATCAGATAATCCAAAATGAAAGAAAGGAAAATAACGATCTACACTGAGCGCTAGCCAGTTGGAGAATGAAAGCATGCACGTGGGAACGTGCAATATTCTTTGGGATTGGCTAGTCAGGCTGCGCACGCGCATCGTAGCAGCAGGAGATAACACTTGAAATATCTTGTGGAGGTTATGAAATGAAATAGAGGTTATCCTCACGTGCTATATTGCGCGGTAATCATCTCATTTTATAAGGGAAAGCGAAATGCTGTTTTATCAAATCTGAGTCATGTATTAAGTTTTATAAAAATATAACATGACAACCCCCCCCCCCACATGGGTTTTTCTGTTCTGTACAGGTTCCATGTTGTTTGTATGTTATATATAGCTCTTATATACCATCGTCTATTCGATCAATTTTACTTCTAAAGTCTCGGATCATACATTTTTACTGGTTCACATTATTTGTGGATGAAAACACAATTATTAATTGCAAGTTGAATATTCAACATCATTATATTTTCTCGCAAGCTTACAAGCTAACACGTTTTGCATAAATGTACACTTTGTAATTTTACATTCAACAACAATGAATGTGTTCAATTTTATTTCAGACGTTTCCATGGCAATCACCCCAATGTTGCCGGAAATAAATCCAATATTAAACAGAAGTCTGGAATTCACTAACATAACTACGAAAACGGACACACACATAACTTATGACCCAAATGTCTCAAAAGCCAACGACATATCTGTGATGAATGATGCATTATTTCATGATACTTTAATACCGACAATGATTTATCTCGTGATACTTTTAGCATCAGGGTTGCCTGGCAACCTCCTTGTATGCTATATTTATCCAAATATACATTACAACACAAAGCAAACTCAAGGTCGTCCAACATTAGGATCATCGACTATATTTATTTTGACACTGGCTTGGTTAGACGTATTGAATTGTCTGATATCTTTACCAATCGAAATGCTTCTTATACGAAACTTTCTACGATTTGACCATCCATGGATATGTAAATTGTCAAGATATTTTGTCATGGTTATGAATTGTGCATCTTCCTTCACGTTGCTAGGAATTGCTATTGACAGATTTGTGGGTATAAATTGTCAACAGAGCAGGCATCGATTTACGGCAACAACAGCGAAGAAGATAGTTATATGTGCCGTTACATTTGCCATTATTAGTTCAACTCCTGCATTGATACTATATGGAACACAAACGATTGATATGGGTGGTGGAATCCATGGAAAAACCTGTCTAATAGCAGATGCTTTCGTGAACACTTCATACCCATTTATTCATACAATATATCTTCTATCAACGCACATTCTAGGTGATGTTTTCTTTATATCTATGTACGGATATATAGGTTGGACTGTTATTCGACACAGAAAACACTACGGAGCTCGTCATTATGAACAATCTGCGGATACCAAACAAAATTGGAAATTGCACAAAAAAGACGTAAACGAAAATATAAAATCCGTAGAAAATACATTTGCTAGATCTAAAACTATTATTTCAACAATTACAGAAAATGAAAAAAATTTCTCCAGTAAATGTGAATCTTTGTCAAAAACATACACTGACATCAATAGGAATTCGGAAAAGTCGGATATTGCAGTCCATGGAAAAGTTTTTAAACCCAGAAAAACTACCTTTATGCTGTTTATTGTTACTGTTGTATTCATGTTAAACTTTGTACCATATTGTGTAATAGCTGTTGTTAGAAATGTCTGTTCCGTCGATTTCTATGACAGTCTGTCGAATACAGAGAAAGCAGTATACCATGTGTTTTTGAGATCTTATTTGATGAGTAGTTCTGTTAATCCTATAATATACAGCTTTTTAAGTTTTAAATTTCGTCAGCAGTGCAAGATTTTGTATTACAAATGGTTCAGATTTCAAATAAATTGAATATATTGGTCATGATTCTCTCTTCGAACTTTGAATACATCGGCAAACGAAAACGGCATGAAATAACTGTATAATAATGCCCGTCTCGGGCATTACAGTACATGCAAGATATAAGCTATTGCATGTAAGAAATGATACGAAACACTGTTATTTGCAATAATATTAAAGTTAACTTGAACAGACACTTTCATCATTGCTACCTGACCTTTTCCAATGAAATACAAACTAATCAACTGGCAAATGAATGATTGATTAGTTTCGAGTTTTGCGTTCAATGAGCAGTAATTCAGCTATATTAGGGAGAAATCAAGTTATTTAATAAATTAAGAGCTACGCCGAAATTTGGATAAGTGTAATTTTGACACAGCAATTAGGTGGACACAAAGGAGGGAATACAAAAATCCCTTTTGATCCATGAAACCTCGACAACTGTAAGAGTCATGTTGACACACTACTGACAGCTTACATTGAGATAAATCTAAAGAAATAATCCCATCGAAATCTGATTAAAAGTAATGATTTTACATATTTTCAAAATTGCAATTTCAGACTCTTTCACTCCTTAAAGTTCGGAAAGGGTAAAAGATAAATCAAATCTATTGACATACTACAGTTAGCTTAAAGCAAGAGGATTCTAAAGAAATAGGGTCTGTAAGTCTCGTCTTGTGACACCGAGAAATCACGATAAAATTGCAATTTGAAAACGTTTCCCGCAAAAATATGACGTTGCAGGATTATGACGTTCAAATTTTTTGCTTGAAACGTCATATGTTTTTGTTTTAAATGCAACTTCAGAGTACAGGTTTTGGTCCCGGAAGTTCCAAAATTAGACGAGACTTACAGACCCTATAAATCACATCAAAATCAATTTAAAAGAAGATTTAACACATTTTGAAAAATTACAATCCCTGCTCCTTTGACCCCTTTTAGCTCGTAAAGCGTAACAGCTACGAAAAATCCGTGGGCATAATACTGAAAGCTTGCACCAAGAGGAATCTAAGGAAGAAAAAGCCAATCGAAATCAAGTGAAAAATAAAACATTTTATGTATTCTGCACTTATAGCTCGGAAAGGAAATAAGTTATAAACAATCTAATAGTTAAACCCTATGTTATTCTTTCATTAGAAATCCACAGAAAAAAAAATGCATCAAAATCGGACTAGAATTAAAAAAAAGATGTGTTGCCCCTTTGAGCCCATTTATCTTTTGAACGATACGTGCGACATGAAATCCGTTGCCATAGTACTGATTGGAAATTTCCCCAGGACTAAACTGAAAGAAACGCATTCAAAATCCGATAAAAAGTAAAAATTGTACAGCCTGATAAATGAAAACACCCAGTTTTGACACTTTCTTCATAAATGGGAGAAGCCATATTGACCAAAAGCAAACCTTACCTTCCGTTTGTGCCAAGGAGCATTGTGTTAAAATTTCATAAGGATTGATTACCTTTAACTTAAGTTATTCACCAAAAACAAAAGTATCTATAGACGAAGACAGTACCATTATACCTAACATTTTTGGCGGTCGTATACAAAAATGGTTACCGTAGTTGTTCGCCACTGAGGATAAGGACAGGAAATTTAGCCTTTTATCTAGGACTTTAGTAAGGGTCTTGTAATGCAATAAGCCTGGCGCTTCTCAACGCAATTCGTTTACAATGGTTGGGCCAAGATATCCCAAGACTACTTCACATATAAATTGACGTGCCTTGTAAGCTCTGCACTTGGAGTCCATGGAACAAATCCATATTCCGGGAATTTGCTATTGTCACATGTTGTTTAAAAAAACTCTTGCCATCATACTTTTATACAAATATGGTAGATGATAAAGATAAAATAGGCTCGTAGATAGTTTTCGGTATCATATTTCAGTTTTAAATGAATTTGAATTAATAATGCGATTGATTCTTGAATTTTACACATTGGTTTAAATAAATCTAAAACGCTTTTTGTTCACTTAGTGATCGACTATTTGGAATATATAGTTGTCAGAATAATGATACAGCAGTTCCTTTCATTAAGCTCGCTTTGGGACTATCATTGCGATGAGTAATTGTTATAAGGTGTGACTGTAAACACTAGAAAATCGTTTACAAATCAAGAACTATTGATGCTGCTGTAATTATATTTAAGAAGTCATTTAACGTTGTTAAATGTTAAAAGGAAAAACATAAAATCAAAATTCAAGTATTAAAAGAATAACTGGATTTAAGCAAACTTCTTAAGAAAATATACAAGTTAAACCTCTATTCCTTAGTTCTTATTTTTATTCCTTCAGATCTAAAGATTACTAGAGTAAACAGTCCAATAAATCCAATAGGATAACATGAAACAACGGCAGTAGAATACAAAAGGAACAAGGGAAGTGATGATCACAAAAATCGAAGTCCAAAGACATGGCAAAAACGACAAAAAGAAAAAAAAAAGGCAAAACAAGGACGTGAGACAGCCTCAATGCACGGAAATAAAAAGACAACATTAAGAACTAAGGCACTCATATTGTGAACTCCCATGAAAACCAGAAGTGGCATTAGATGCTTCGGAAGGGTAAGCATGTTCTGCTCCACTAGCGACACCCGTTTCACTATCAGTGGGGCATGTATCTGTTGGTATCTGATTGGTAAATGTCATTCTCTAACCCTTAGACAGAACCATCAAAATCCTTTGTATGTGTTACTTTCCTTACCTTCAAACATTACCAAGGTTAAATGTTTGAAAACTTATGTCAATATTGTTTTCAAACATAGACAAGGACAAATCGGTACCTCAAACATCTTTAGGAAAGACAAAACTAAAACTAAAACTTAACAATATGATATACAAGACAACACGAAAAACTGAAGCACTTACAGTGTGAATTCCCTTAAAAACTGAGGATGACATCAGGTGCTCCGGCGGGTTGAGCATGTTTTGTTTCACTAGCAATCGTCATACTATCAGTAAGTCAATCCATGGTTGAGGCAAAACCGGTTATGTCATATCCGTGAAGACGTGAAATCTAGCTGAAAATGTTCCGTCTTCATTTGGGACACATACAAGTAATACATGTATCTGTCAATGATGTCGTGGTGACGGCAATAAATTGTTTGAAGGGATGGAAGTAACAAAGGCTGAACAAATCGCTGACTAAGCAGCTTTTACGACAGTGTTTTTGTTCTATTCAATAAAATCACTGTATGAACTACATGCTCGACCGAGTCTTAATGGTACTTGGAATGTTTTGTACAGTTTTATAATACTTAAATGGTAAAATATTTTTACGAATTATTTTGCATCCCGCGAAGTACAAAGTCATCTAATAGAGAAGATATTTTTTGCCTTTAAGAAATAAATAAAAGAATTTATAAAGCTTATTGTATCATTTATTCAGATATTGTGCATTTTGATATACTTATTGATTAGTAAAGAGATTTATTTCTGAGCATAATTTCAGGTCATTTGCACGAAAACAAAATAATCAATTCACTAAAACATTTAAAAGAAAAAAATAACATAAATAAATGCCCAGCACGACGAAGTTTGACTTACACTTAAGTAGGGGTATGAAATCTAACCTTAAAATATCAATACGAATCATTTACGAATAATATAGGAGGGATATCTCTACAAATTATTTTAAATGTTTTAAGGCCTTGCATATTATGACTTGACTATGCTGTATTGACTTGGTATTTCGGTATCAACCACATGGGATGCACTCGATCACTTGTTGGGACTTGTACCCTGAAGATTAATGCAAGTGCCAAGACTGGAAGATATTTCGCCATGAAAATTCTATGCTTAACCAAGCACTTTTTATTATTGTATACGTAGTCAGGAAACCATACAGACATACTGTAAAAGTATTATTGTCTATGGGATTCAATTTCCGTTGATTTCGTGGTTCGTTAAAAGCACGAAATTAAAGAGAAAATTCGCAAAAAAAAAAAACAAAAACAAAAACAAAACAAAACAATATCTTATTTTCAATTTTTTTTTTTAAAAATATCTAAAAAGATGCAATGCGAAATTCTGACTATAGATTTTATAAATCTATGTTCTAACAAAGCAGACTGCTCAAGAAATAATTGAAATAATTGGTAAGGATAGTTAGACACTCCGACAGGTAAATTTTTGTCAGATCGTTGTCAAACAAATAAAAAAACATGTTTCTTACCACCAATTAACAATCATGTACTTACCTGTGACCATGAGAGGAAGTATTAGCGTGGTTTATACTTTGATCCCCTATCTCTCTCATCCAAACACTAATACACAAAACTTGCATGCAGTCCGATAAATAATTCCGATTCATAAGCGAAAGTAATATATGATGTTTTTCCATCCAACGATGTTACCTGACTTCTGAGGTTTGCAATTAAAAAAGAAGAAGAAAAAAAACAACTCTGGCTTCGAACCCCAAAAGGAAGTAGATGAAGCCAGGAAAGGCACCATTTTTTTTTACCCGAGTTGCGACGAAGTCGAACTCGACTTATAATTTGATGAATGGTGTCTTGGTGTCCGGGCGTCAACTTTTGGTTTCCCCATGATATCTTGAGAACCACATGTCACATCGAAATGAAACTTGGCATAGGCATGACTTATGATCAGAGGAGGAACCCTATCGATTTTGAGGTTTATGCGACAAAGGTCAAGGTCACAACTTCTGAAAATGTAACAAAAAAATTACAATCAGGAATAAAGCCTAAAATTACATGATTGGTATTGTTTGGATAACAAAAATAGCCAAAACGTTTTATTGTTTATACAATAGTACTCCTTCATACCAAGCTATTACAGACTTTTTCAGGAAATGTAACTCTGTCAATCAAGTATAAACTGGTTAACAGTGATTGTACTGGTACCTGTGTAGTATTAAAGGAGTAAACGATACGTGCTTATAATGGTTTATAAAATCATCTTTATATCTTTAAATTTTTTTTCAAAAAATTATATATAATTTATGAAATAAAGATCTGTTAAAAAGGAACTTATAAATATCACAAGACTTTTAAAAATATCTCTAAACATCAAAAGTTATATAGTTGTTGACTACACAACATCAAGGATACGTCCTTGACAACATACAAATTTGTAAACACCAAAACACTTGCAAAAATATGGTCATTTGTTGACTAATTAAGCCAAAAGTACCACACGTGTGTACAGGTTAAATTGTTTATTGGGGCAATCAACAATACGGGTGTGTGTCAAATTAACAAGGTCATAAAACATCACTGATGATGTGACAAATCAATAAGGTCATAAAGTGTTACTGTTACATTGTATGGTCCCAGGTTACTTTGTTTTTTGGTTTTTTTTAATTTTGTGTAGAAACAAACTTTGAATATAACACTTCAAGAAAATCGAAGGGTTGCTGACCAAGTGGATGCAAGGTTTTATGCACTTATTTTGATTTTTTTCTGAATAAAATACAGACCAGCCTTTACTTCATACAGTTTTTTTTATAAATCACCCCCTCCCCGCCAAAACAAAATTGAATGCAAATAAAAGTAAGTGAATAGATATTACATTATAATTTGTGACTTGAGGTTGGTAAGAAAACTTGAAATGAAACGATATCTTATGGAAACAAGATCACTGGCTAATGTAAACAAATGATAGTTTACTTCCGGTCATCGTAAATTTTTGAAATTTTGTCAATTTTCAAATCAATTTTGAAGTAAAAGAACCACCTCTTTAAGTGTTAAAAATTATATCCTCTTGTAGATAATTTTCTTAACTTTCCAGTTTGATTGGAACATTTTTAAAAGGTTATTGTATTTTCAAAATATAATGCAATTTTCTACACCATCCAACACGAAATTTACTATATTTACAAAGAAATTAACGGGACAATTTACATTTTACATAGCGAATTTTCAAATCAATTTTGAAGTAACCAAACATTTTCCGATTCTAAAACAATTTATATCATTAGAAATATAATTCAATAAAGAACAATATTCGATTGGAACATTTTTAAAAACGAATTCAAGAAAAAAGATATTTTAGATTTATTGTACAGTGTTGTGCATTTTCCTTTTACGATAAACGACAATGTAATGGTGACCGATTTGGTCACGTGACCAGCTGATGTCGCGATAAGCTGAACATGATATTGTTAGAACATGTTCAATTCATTTATTAGTTCTAATTATGTACACCAACACACTTTACTTAAAAATAAGATATATTGAAAAGTCAAAATTAAAAAAGGGAGGTAATAAAACTAAGGGAGGTAATAAATTTAATGTGAAGACTCATTCAAAATTTCTAAAAATCTTCTGCAATATCAAGTTTAAATAAAATCTTACATGAAAAAAATACTTAATATGTGTATTCTGATTTTAAGTAAGTTTCTTGAAACTCGATTTCAGCAACATGAATTGCCTAGATTATATTGAGAACCAATGCGCCTTTTTTTATGAAGGTCTGAAATGGGTTGTAATGAATAGTGGAGCTTTCAGTTGCCATGGAAACCAAACCAGAACACTGATGTATTCTGCTACATATTTTTCTTCACAATTTCGGAAATATGTATAAACTACATTATAAGGGGACCCTTGCCATTGAAAGGGGGACTTGGAATGTTTTGATTGCAGCAATATGTATTACCTGGATTATAAGGGGAACCCCCTGCCCAATTGGTAGTCTGAAATGGGTTGTAATGAATAGTGGGGCTTTCATGGAAACCAAACCAGAACACTTATTCTGAGGAAAAAAAGTATTCCGCTACATATTTTTCCTCACAATATCAATTAGATTATAAAGGGAACCACTGCAAACTTTTTTTGAAAGGGGGACTTAAAATGTATTGATTTCAGCAATATCTATTACCTGGATTATAAGTGGAATTCCTGTCCAATTTGTTTGAATGGTGGTCTGATATGAGCTATAATGGATAGTGGATCTTTTGGTTGCCATGAAAACCAAACTAGAGAACTGAAATTTTTAGAAAAAAAGGAATTCTTCTTCATACTTTTACGATTTCAGCAATATTCGAAAACTAGATTTTAAGGGGAACCCATGCCCAAGATTTTTTTTGTTTTTTGTTTGTTTTTGGAAAGGGACTTGGAATGCTTTTACTTCATGCAGCTAACAGCAATATGTATAACCTAGATTATAACCCCTGCCAAATTTTTAACCAAGTTGGGACAAAGTCAAACATCCTGCAAAAGTCCCATTTTTAGTCTCTGATTGAAATAAAAGAATTTATATGCTTACATGTACAACTATTTGCATATCCGATGATGTATTTATGAAAATAACAAATATTTGCAGCTCGGCTTTCGCAACTTTTCTGAATTTTGATTTATCTCAATGTTCTGATGACAACCCAAATACTTTTCAATAATAGCGAGCAGTGGTTAGTACACGATCATTGGTACATGACATGTATCTCACAGAAAAAAAACAAACTTTTTATGGTTTATATCATTACGTTTTCCCTTTAGTTTTCAAAGCATTTTGTGTATTTCTTATATTTGTTTCTTTCTGCGACTTTATATACCATTTTACCATACGAACACAATATTTCTAGTAAACCCATCAATTCGTGCATATTTGTACACTTGTCAAGGTATTCCGTGTCAGGTATTTCGCATGTAATATTTTTGACGGTTTTATGTACATGTAGATGTTCATTTCCTGAAGTCAATAAAATCTTAAAATATACGCAAAATCATTCAAGATTGAAAGTATGTTTCAAATGAAAAGCCTAAAACCCAGAGTCAGTAAAATGTCTAAGCGAATTATATTATTCTATACGACTCTTGGGTTTACAAGTCGTATAAATACATGTTTATTCGAGATTACTCGACATTGTGAATGATGTCTAATACTTTGTTTTTTTTCAATGTAACCCTCTTCATTTCAATATTTTACCGATCCCTTATGAAGTCTGATGTATGGATATTTTGAGTCGAGTTGCATATAACAGAATTTACCATAGATATATGTTCTATTAGTACAAAATAGCAAAATAAATGACAAATATTGAAAAGTGAAGAAAATATTATAAAAAGGGGAGGGACCATAAGGGGTCCAATACAGGGTCCTGTCCTCAAGTACCTGTGATTCCATGTTTTCTGCAACCAAACGTGCACCTACGTGTTATTCTAGTTCTGTATTGAATTTACTGATGTAATTTCCGTCAGCCATTGTACAGGTAATCATTGAGGGATTTGCAAATTCGCTAATAAATTATTAAGTAACATCTTTGGAACTCAGGTGTTAAAATCTGTGTCCGAGAGATCATGGACATCAAAGACTGTTTTCCGTTTGTCAATGTCAAAGAAATTGATATTAAAGAGTTACGTATCAATTAAAAGAAAACAAAAGAAAATAAATATAGATTACACCACAAGATCCCGTTCATTACCATATTTTATCCACTAGAGATAGTTAAATTTTAAAATTTTAATTGCAAGGCTTGCCGAGCATTTTAAATTTTTTAAATTTAACTATCGAGAGTGGATAAAATATGGTAATAAACGGGATACAGTGGTGTAATCTTTTTCTCTAATGATAGATGATAAACACCGAGAACAGTATTCCGAAAAGATTTGGCGGGAAATAGCACGGGGCTTTATTCAACATATGTTGAATAAAGAAAATTTATCTAACGGGTCAAAACCAGTTTAAACTTGACATATCATTAGAGAAAAAAAAATATGTAATATAAACTGGGACTAATATAACAATAGTCCAAAATATAAGTAGCTAAATGTGTCAAAATGATATATGCATCCAAGTTATAATTAGGACTTGCGCATTTAATTAAATTTTCTGCCAAAAACCATTTCAATCGTATAAATTAATCAAGACAAAAGTATTTTATCATTTTAAATTCCTTATTTACATCCTGTTTATTTATTCATTATTGGTCACATCAAAAATCATATCTGCATCGATGCAGACTTTTAAAGATATTCCCAATAATTCAGTAGTATGTTTTGACGTCACAACCTACAATAACAGTCAAAATTTATTTTAGAAAATCTTTATTTTTGAGAATTTTTTTCACAAAAAAAAGAAATATATGTATTTTTCATCACAGGGAAC
>MJUU01068086.1:5873-22754 GCA_002080025.1 Modiolus philippinarum | reverse complement strand
TTATAAGGATTCAATTGAAAAAAACGCCATCAAAATCGGACAAAAAATAAAAAAAAACCATAATTTTGGAAATTTTAAGTATTTTTTACCCAATGTAATAGGCACTGTTCATAGAGGGTGGTTAAGGGGGGATACGTGCACGGATGAACGGGTGATAAAAAATCTATATTACGATGAAGGGAAATAATTTTCGGCGATCTCGATGCACGAAAAATCAAGTAGATAATTGTGACAATAAAAGTGTTGAAAACCAGTTTTTATATTTTCTGAAATGCAATTAATTTCCGGAAAGGCATTGGCCGTAAAAAAAACATGTACAAATCATGAAAAAAAATGAGGAATAAATAAGAAAAGCACGATGAGCGATGACCCACTCATGCATGAGTGAACGGTAAATAAAAAATACGGAAATCAATGAACGGAAAATAAAAAAAGCTGAAAACGATCACGAAAATAACCCTTTACCACCCTCTTCATTGTCCCTGACTGTTAGGTCGTTGTAAATATTGATTGATACTTACAATACTTAACATTTAAATGAGAGAGATCTAACTTATAACACAAATCCCGCGATAATTAAGCAGACATGTGATAAAACTGTGAGCCAACAACTGAAGATTTTGTTTTATTTAGCTGAAGATTGGGTCTGAAAACTGAAGATTTTTAAGCGACATATTTTTCGACCGTATTTGTATGATTTACCAACAAAAATGACCATTACAATGTACAATTTAGGAAAACAAGTTTTTATTTTTGTAAATTCAGTGCTATTTGAACTGTGAATGAAATAAAGTACCAACAATTTCACCAAAGAAATGAAACCTATTATTCACTATCAATGAAAGTAAAAAAAATGTTACCATATTCTACAGAAATTGATCTTGTATCATATTACTTTAATCTTTGTGATATTTTCTTGTGTACATTTACTCCATGTTCCTTTCCTTTCTTTTTTTTTAATCATGTAATGAAAGAAAACCAATATTTAATATTATTTAATTATATCTGGTGTCTGAGCCTGGGTCTCTATGTGTTTGGTCAGGTCATTGCGTCCTCCATAACAAATCTTAACCAATCTACAAAAAGCGTAGTCTTGTTCCTTTTCATTGGATTGGCATCATTTGAAATCTTTCTTCCAGGCAGTATTAAACTTCTTTGACGTTGAAGTTCTAGAGTTCGGCGACAAGTCACATTTCGGCATTTTGACAAGTTATGAATTCGATCATTTTGCATAATATTTTATTTCAATCAGCTTGAATTGCAAACAAGCCATAAAATCTACTTCTGAGCACAATTTTTATTCCTTTGATAGTCGGTCCACAGTTTTTTCAAGCAATAAAGATCGCCCGACTAGTTGTTTTTCAACAGAGACGTCTCTGTCCCCAGTCGGTAGTTAACAAATAATCCGTGGCGTGTGTCAAACACAATCACTGGCGTGTGTCACAAACATCCTTATTACAATCATAAATTTGTCAATTAGTCATAATCATACCCCAATCAATCACTAATTAGGGTCTTACCTGGTTTGACATAAAATCGATAACCGGAAATGAACTTTGTCAACAAAATTTTCGGGAGTTCTCGGGAGTTTTCCAACCGAGTAACGTAAATATGGCGACTGAAAAATTTTGTTGTTGAAATTTTGAAAAAGCGGAAGATTTCACAACAAAACGGAAGGCGCGGAGGGGGGTCTGAAAAGCGGAAGATTTTGCCTTCCGCCGGAAGAATCACATGTATGATTAAGCGCGAGTTCCTAATACCGAAAAGGTCAACTGGTCAATTTTCTTTATCGGTGTGTTGTCACATTAGTTTAGTGACCAATCAAATGTCAGCATTTAAATTTACCTGGACTGACTCTGAGATGAAATTCGGAAGTTCTCTAATTTCTGCATTTGGTTAACATTAGACAGAGACACATAAAACATGTATTATATGTCTCTGCATTGCAACACTGAAAAATTGGACCCACTTATTTCGGGTTTGGATCATCCAAATAAACCCATGATTGGTTTTATGTGTTCTGAATGGGACCAAGAACCACATACTTTAATTTCATGTAAATAGGTATAGAGAATTTCATTTTAGGACTCGGGGGTTTACCATACATTTACAAGAGGTTACACAATGTTTCACCCAGGAAGAAATCAATAACCCGGATCTACGACTACGGAAAAAAAAAACTACCCAATATGGACCATAGGCATAGTACCAAACCTGTTAAATTAAGATCATTGCCTAGAACATGGTATGTTTCCTGGTAGGGTAAGTTTGGTGAAGTTCGTCCACCGGGTGAATTCGGAAAGACCATTTTGAACATCGCTTACTCTTTTATAGATAGTCGGTATTATTTGAGAATGACGTCATTCAAAGAAATAGTAATGCACAAGACGTCCCGAATGCCACAACCGGAAAGCGTGGTAGTACAATAATTTTTGAAACTGTTCCCAGTACAAAAACTACGAAATGCTAGTGACTAGGTTCTGGGTAAATCGGACAACAGAGGTATACTTCGGACATAATGTTTTGAAACTCAAGAAAGTATAAGAGAAATGTTGAAATAAAAGGTAAAAAATGTCATTTCAAACATTTTTGCTATATTTATCTGCAACGCTCTCTTTTTCTGTGTTCTTTTAAACAATATATATTATAAAATATACTTGTCTGTCCGAAGTTTTCAGATTTCTGTACGAATTTTCCAGATCCTGGACGATTTTCCCCGACTAAAACAATGTGGATTACTGATGAAATACGCCGGTAATATTGGC
Organism: Modiolus philippinarum; assembly: GCA_002080025.1. Taxonomy (NCBI): domain Eukaryota; kingdom Metazoa; phylum Mollusca; class Bivalvia; order Mytilida; family Modiolidae; genus Modiolus; species Modiolus philippinarum. The sequence continues at coordinate 19,989 of MJUU01068086.1, read as the reverse complement.
TTCACTCGGGCGTTTTCTGCATTTATCATTCCTATAACGGTTTTTGATAACATTTAACCCTTCTGAAAGACATTGGGTATTGCCCGTGGTCAGTTGCTTGGCGTGCCATTGGGATGTTGACTTTACTGTCCGAAATACACCGTATCTACCCTATGTCCTGTCTTGAACAGGATATATTTCCCCGAGGGTCATTTGGCACAATATTACCAAAATTTAGGGTTAGTAGCCCCAAACCCGGATCTGTTGATCTATCCTCTGTCTTTTTTGTAGGTGAACACACGTAGTCGTTTAAGGAAGGATCTAGATTGGTCATTTGTGATGAAAGGGTGAATTCAAATATTGATTCTTTTCTGTATTCAATACACAAAAGTACTGTATTGCCTACCAACTCCTAATTTTGAAGACCTTGCTTATTGTGTTCATTCGTATAGGTCAAAAGCGGAAAATGAGGTTGGGTTTTTGTCGAAAAAGGAACCCCCTATATTTTAGTCATGTGACCAACCTCTGCGTCCCTAAAGAAAACATAGTTTTATAGATAAATACGAAACAATTATATTAAATAAATTTTCAAGTAAATTAATTGTAAAGTAAAGATAGCAAAATTTTATCAATTATAGTATACTTAATTAAGACAGAAATATAATTTACTAGAATAATTTACTAGAATAAAGAAGCCTGTCCTTGTTTAAAACGGGCAATTTCATTGGATATCCAGGTTTTTTAAGTATATACAAAATTAAATCCGTATATGCATAATTATTTCTGTATATACGTAAATCGAATTCCGTATATACNTGTTAACAGAGCAGGACATGCTTACCCTTCCGGAGCACCTGATGTCACTCTCAGTTTCACTGGAGTTCACATTGTGAGTGCCTTTGTTCTGAATGTTGTGGTTTCTGGTTCTGTACTTTGTGTCTATCTGGCGTCATTGTTTTTGTGTCTGACGTCATTGTTTTCTGTGTTCTCGTTTTTGCCCTGTCTGTGGACTTCGATTTTTGTGAATTTCACCCCTTTGTTCCTTCGGTATTCTACTGCCGTTGTTTCACCCAAGATTGTTACATGAATATATACTCTACGAAATGTACATGTAAGTGTGACACCCTCTTAAAATCGAGTAATGATTTATTGAAATTAATAAAAAAAAAATAATCGTATCATTCAAAAATTTTGATTCTGTTATACGGAGACTTTCGAATTTCATCTGAATATAGAATTTAAAATTACATGAATAGACCGAAAGAAATTACAAAATTATAATGTCGATCGTTTTTATTAAATTTTGCATTTCTTGTATATTCTTCATCAATAGAAGAGAGGTTGAAAAAAAAACGACAGAACAATAGCGAAGAAACAAAGGAGTGGTATTTACAAAATCAAAGTCCAAAGATATGGCAATAACGAAAACACAGAAAACAACGAAGCCAGACAGACACAAAAGCACAGAAAAAAACACAACATTAAAAAACAAGGCATTCACAGTGTAAACTTCCAAGAAACTGATAGTGACATCAGATGCCCCGGAAAGGTGAGCATGTCCTGCTACTGTCACACTGCAAGTGAGTCAATCCAGGAAAAGTCAAAATCAGTAAAGTCAAGTCTGGGAAGACGTGAATCTTGCTGAATATGTCTGCTTTCATTTTGAAAACTGACAAGTCATATCTTTCAATGATGTCATGGTGACGGCCAAACAATTTCTTGAGGGATAAAAGTAACATAGGCTGAATAAATCCCCGACCAAGCAGCTTTTGGGACAGTGTTTTTGCTCTGTCATTTTTCAACAATAAAAAAAAAATGCCATCTATAATAAAATATTTCATTACCTGTTAACTGATAAGTATGAAAGTATCCTATTATCTCCAGATGAGAATGCATTACCTCTGTTAATCATTAAGACCTATGTTTAAGAATTTTTTTTATCTTTAATTGTCAGTGGGTAATGATATATAATCTGCACCATAAACACAAAAAATAAGATAATATAGCATTACCTGAGAAAATGCTACATCTCGTTTTTGTGGCTTAGGCGTGCCATAGAACTGGGCATTAACAAAATACCGAAGTTATTGTGAATTTAGTATCTGCATATGTGCATTTCCACAACTTATGTCTCTTCAGTGCAGATCAAATCAAAGCATTTGGAAATCCATGAACCGAAATATATGTAAAAGCTGTAAGAGAACATATTTCAATAGGGTCTAAAATAAGATAAGGACAGAGCTATGCAAGAGGGAGATACCTCTTAGGTTTGAACAAATTTTCTTAAATTTACAGATTGCAAGTTTCTTTCATAAAATCGGGTTTGAGGCAGCACCAAAGTACTGGCTACTGGGTTGGTAAATACCCTCAGGGACTAATAGTCCACAAGCAGAGAAATCGGCTCAGTGGTAACAAATAACAAAATACCAAAGTTTTCAATATCGCGAAATTATCGGTCACTGTGAAGGCGTCACGTGTGGGTTACTATGCTGGCGTCATGTTTTGGCATATGTGATACTTGAATGAAGAATGCATATAAATTATTGCAATAATGGAATTACTGTGTTGAAATAGAAATTTCAATTTATTAAAGAGTTGTGCTTATCATTTTGTGAATAACCGATAAAAGAAATGTAAGAAATTTTGTTTTTGATTCTGACTTAATGACGGCGTAAGCATCAAGCTCGCTCAACGGGCTCCATTGATAGTGGCCGTGATTAAGTCCGTATCATGAACAAAATGCCTTATATTCTATATATAAGGGACTATGGTAGGGACCCAAGGGAGTTAGCATTAGCGAGATTAGTAGCAAAATTGCCTTCTATCCAATGGATTTATGCTGATCTTTGAATGCATAAATAATACAGACAAATTAAGCTGACCCACATCTTTATGCGAAAACAAAGAAATTCCTTTTAATAGACCATGTTTTGAATTGAAAACACATTACAGGAAGACAGTGCAACCCATAATGTTATTTTTTTAACTCTGTTCTACACAAATAACGATGATAATATTTTGTAAATGTAACTGTAAATTTAGTTTCTGAATATGGCCATTTCGACAACTTATGTTTCCTACTGCTCATCGAATTCAAACATTTAGATGACTTTAAACCAAAAATAAGCGAGTCTTAAATTTATTTTTAAAATTTATCATTTAATAACATTTCAAATTATAGTTGCACGAGACACAGATAATATAATATTATATGATTTTTTGTTAAATATGGCAATATAACAAGATAAATAAGAATACACATATATGCACATACATGCCTGCATACAAATACATGCAGAACATACACATACATACACACATATACCCACATATATATATATATATATATATATACATGTACATGTAAGTATGACACGCGATAGTAACAAAACTGCGGTATACCTAGTATTTAGAATGGAAACTAGGGATTTTCGTGCAAAATACCAGGTATACCGCACGTTAACTAGGGTTTTCCGATCGGTATGCATAGTATTTCGCCGAAAACCCTAGTTAATGATTGAAATTGAACGAAAAATAGAGATTTCACACGAAAACCCATAGTTTCCTATCGGTATTGGAAATTCGAGATTTAACCGAAAACGCCATGTCCTTGTCTGTTTATGAAATTTTAGTTTCTTGATATTCGGGTTATTGGATGTGGTTTGTTTTCATTGATTTATTGACTTTTTTTACCCTTTCTGGGGCCATTTAGGGCTTGGTGTATGGTTTGAGGTCCCACACTGTGTTGAAGACCGTACGGTGACCCCTAGATGCTTTGTTTTGGGTCGTTTTAACCTTGATATGGGATGTTGTCTCCGTAACATTTACCCTATTTCCTTTCTTTTTCATATTTTAGCCAATGAGAAACGAGAAACGGAAATCGCTATTTGACATTTACTTTGTAATGTTAGTCCGATTAGAAACGAAAATCGGTTTTCAGAGTTTAACTTAACCAATCAAAATCGTCCTTTCTATTTATCGCCTATAATTCTCCCTTTTTTTATTGCACTATCGTAATTTTAATTCATTATATGTATTTTAATATTTTAAGTTGATAATCAAATTGAGTTGTGACTGTGACACTTTTGGGGTGCGAATGGATATCAGATTCGCTGGTCATGGGAGGAGTCGATCTCGACTGTCTATATTCACCTTAATATAACCAGTAAAATATCGCCGTTTTAGACTTAGAGATGTATGCTCTTTATTTTTCCTAGATACATGAGAAAATAACACAGGTTTACACTTTTTTCAATTACTATTATCTAAATTTATGTAAATTTTAAAACCTAAGGTTGTAACTCCCTGCAGCGTAGTTTTGTCCTTAGCTATATTTGATATTATACACGTAGTTTTGACCTTAGCTATAATTTATAATTGATATTACTGATTATTCGGATTTCGTTTGGATTATGCATTTTAACATTTTTTGAAATTATGGATTTCCTTTGTTTGGGTTCTAGTGCTGCTGATGAGTAATTAATTTCCGAAATGGCCATACAGCTCATTAAAATTATTGCAGTTGGAGTTAACATATGTTATGGCCTCGTGTTTATTTACACCATATGACTTTTGATGAGGTTAATACCACAATTTAACAACCCAAGAGATGTGATTATTACCGAGGCCTATGGCCGAGGTAATTATCAGATCTCGCGGGTTGTTAAATTGTGGTTTTAACCGAAACCGAAAGTCATCAATTGTTTTATTATATGAATAATTGTTCCGAAATTTTAACGTTTTTACTCTTGTTTCCTTCTTTCAACAGTTTAGTCTTGACACTGTTTCTACTTTGGGAAATGGATTTCCCCTGTTACTATATATAGATACACGCTGAAGTGTTAAAAAGTGATGTTAACCTCGCGAGCTTAATTGCGTGGTGATTATCATATTAGACAACTAGGATTTTCCCTGTTACTATTTATGGGTACACACTGAAGCGCTTAACAGTGATGTTAACCTCACGTGCTAAATTGCGCGGTGATCACCACAGTTTGAAAGGGAGGGCGAAGCACTGATTTATCCAATCAGATTAATTGGGTTTCGTTTGGTTTTGTGCATTTTAAATATTTTTTGAATTATGGTTTTCCTTTGTTTGGATTCTAGTGCTGCTGATAAGGAACTAATTTCCGAAATGGCCGTACAGCTCATTAAAATAATTGCAGTTGGAGTAAACATATGTGTTATGGTCTCATGTTTATATACTCTAAAGGCTTTCGTGGAATATTAGTTTTAAAAAATCTCTAGAGCAAAGATTTTTTTTCATACAGTTTGGTGTGTACTCTTTTCGAAATTAAAAAATCATGAAATTTGGCATAAAAAAGGTATAAAAATTAAATAATTTTATGCGGTTAAAACAAGGATTTGTATAATGGCAAAAATAGTTAAGTGTTTGAAAATTTTACTTCATTATAGTTTGATATGTTGCGAAAGAATCTTCACATGTTTTTACTTTGCGAATTATAAAATTCTTTCGAAAAGATATCGTGATGCAAAACTTTCAAAACACTGAATTGTTTTTGTTATTTAAAAGACTGGGTTTAAACCGCTGATTAAAAATCTTATACCTATTCTATGCTAAATTTGATGATTTTTTTTTAAATTTCGCAACATATCAAACTCCTTCGCAAGGATATAATAAAGTAAAATTTTCAAAACACAAATTTTTTTTTCGTCATTTTTACAGAGGTCGTTTAAACAGCAGATTTAAAGTTTTATTTTTCATACCTTTTGAAAAGATATTACGATGTTAAATTTTCAGAACACTGAATAGTTTTTAGGAAATCCCTAGTTTTACGTGCGGTATACCTGGTATTTAGCACGAAAACCCCTAGTTTTTGTTCGAAATACTAAGAATACCGCATTTTTTTTAACTATCGCGTGCCATATGTAACAGTATATTGGACAAATTTGCACTCCTTGCCAGTGCAAATCTGTCATTCACATTTTTCTTGACTACCAACTATAAAAGTTGAATGCAGATACCTTTGATGTACAGGTTGCATATGCAATATGAATTTTGTTGACATTTCACTTGTGACTGGTAAACAAGTGAAAATAAAAAAATATATATTTTTTTCCTATTGGATATTTGAAAATCCTGTAGGATATAACGGATTTACCCGATTTCTTTTCATTAGGATTTCCTTGTCCTATGGGAAACTTTTTTTAATCCTCCGGGATTTATTTCTCCTTTTTGAGAATTTTTTTCCTATGGGATAATGTTTTCCTAAAGAAAAATAATATTTTCCTAAGGGATAATGTTTTCCTATAGGAAAAGAGATTTTTCCTAAGGGAGATTTTTTTTCCTCTAGAATAGAAATAAATTTTTGCAGGAATGACAAATCCTATAGGATATATACATATGCCAAGAACATATGTTTAGATATTGGTATGGAACCAGAAGAACTAGAGAAAAATGGTGCCTAAAATCTTTAAAACTATTAAAAATCTGTTTGAAAGTTTGTTCACACGACCAAAAATAACAATTCCCAAATTAAGCTGCAATGTAATATTCAAACACCTATCTTTCTAATTTTTGCTAAAGATCTGCTATTTTATGGCATCCCCAAAACAAATGTTCAATTTTTTTCTGGCTATTCATTATAAAAACGATTAGTTCACTATCTTTTTAATTTATCTTGAAAAAAAGTTTGTACCTAAAATTCTGTTAATTATTCTATATTTATATTAAGTATACTGACTGTTTATTTCATGACCATTGTGTGTATATTCTCCCACTTAAGACTTGTTTCACCAGAGATAACTTCCCATTTTTGTTCTGCCGGTGGCCTTAGTTGATATATGCTCAAGAAATTAATATATATACATGTATGCTGTGCGCATTTTATAATTTTATACAAGTTAAAACATGTACAGATTTTTTTTACTGCTGCGCCACAGCGCATGATACGCCCGCCCACTGCCAGCTCGAACTATAGGGCATTGTTGGACCACCACAAAATTTTGATTGAAAAAAAAATCAAACAGAATGTGTGCCTTACCAAGGCGTAACATTTAACAAATATCAAATTAATATGTTAAGTTAATGCAGCGAAAAGGTGCAAAAAAATTAAGTCCAAGGGCCATAACTGTCCAAAAAATCCATTCAACAGGAACCAAATTTAAAAAATTCATTCAAAAGGAACCAAATTTAAAAAATTCATTCAACAGGAACAAAATTTAAACTTAATCAGTAATTTATAAACATACAATCATACCGGGTATACCATATATAAAATCAACTTGTTCACGCATTGTAAAGAAAAGTTTGAGAAACTGATGTTTTAAACAAATTTACTTAAGTACAAGGGCCGTAATTCCGCACAAAGTCAACCAATCAGGACCAAACTTTAGCCTGATCTGTATATCAAGTAGATACATTCATATACCAAATATCATATCAATATGTAAAGTGTTTGCAGAAAAAACTCCGGATAACTATACTTTTCAAATTTCACTAAGTCCAAGGCCCATAACTCTGTGTGAAATGAACCGACCAAATTCGAACTTGATCTATATTTTACCTAGATACATTCATATACCAACTATCATATCAATATGTCAAGCTGTTACAGAAAAAAACACCGGAACCCTTTATTTTTCAAACCCCTTATTTTTTCAAAATTTCACTAAGTCAAAGAGTCATAACTCTGTACAAAATTAACCGATCAAAACCAAATTCGAACTTGATCTGTATCTCACCTAGATATACTCGTATACCAAATATCAAATCAATATGTCATGTGGTTACAAAGAAAACTCCGGAAACCAAAAAATAAAAAAAAATAAAAATAACGGACAGACGGACGGACAGAGGGTATACCATATTTCGACGGGCGTTTAAAAACTGTAAGTGACGTCATTGGACCAAGACTTATGACAAATTAATTCTAGGTTTCAAACAAATTTATAGTATATTTAACATCATCATAATTACATCAATGTAGCTGAATCGCAACGGCTTAAAAATAAATGTGTTTTTTGCAAAAACAATCGTGCTACGGTATTTTTTAATAATAGACACAACCAAGTTTGCAAAGTTTATTGTACTTTTATTACTAAATATTGGTTTTTGAATTTACGAATTAGATTATTCTAAGACTTGAATTTCTTACCACAAATATCTTTTTTTTTCAATTCTGTTACAGAAAATATGTTGGCTTAATGATGCCAAGTAAGTGAGGATGCTAGCACAACTTGCACAATATTTCCGCACAAGTTATAACTTGTACAAATACATCGGCAAACGAATACCGAAGCAAGAACGAGGAAAGGTGAAATTCTAAAATCACACCTTGTACACAACATACATGTATATCTTGATCCCTTTTTTGAAAGAGAAAAACTATTTGAATGGAAAAAAACTTGTCCTCACAGATTGCTTTAAAGAATAAATTCTGCTCAATACAAACATGGCCGCTGTTGCTAAAATACAATGTAGTACAAAAAGGTTAATTGCAGTTTTGGGAAAATAACTGAAATTAACATTGGAAGGATGAGAAATATGTACATAATTGAAAGTCTTCACAGATACATCGCAGAACTGGTCAACGAAACAACGCTTTGCTGTTTACAGATATAATAAAATATGACTTAAGGATAATAAAGTCTTCTCCTCTGAAACTACTAGTCCAATCGTAACCAAATTTTGCTTGAATCATCACCAGGGTAGCAGTTTCAAAATTGTATTCGATTAGTCCGTATATAAAAACAACATGGCCGCTGTTTCAAAAAACGGAACAAAGGGATAAATTGCTGTTTTTTTTTGCAAATAACTCGAAAACTGTTACAGATATCATAATCTGACAAGGTGTAAAAATGATTGGCATGACAAGATCTATTTGTCCTGCAATTTTGAAAAAAAAAATCCCAAAATCCTTCTTTGAGTTATTGCCCTTATTCCGTAAAAATTTCAATATTTTATCATATTTCATTTTATTAGAAAAACTATCAGAGATAGAGGTCAACTTTGAATTGCAAAAGTGTCCAGCATGTCAAGATCTACCTATCTGTAAATTGTTATGATAATCTGAATATCCATAGAGGAGTTATTGCCATTTATTGGTCAAATTTACTATTTTTTTTTCATTCTGTCGTATTTTCCAAAAACGCTTTGAGATAGAGGTCACGGTATTTATCTTATTAAGAAGTAAAACTTCTGCATATGTCTGACAGGTTCACATCTTGTCCAAGATGGCCGCCGCTCGGGAACATAATTTAACATGCATGTAGGAAACTAGGGGAAAATATTGTATATCGTAAATTCTTGAAAATTGTTTTGTACATCAAGTTGATATTAACTAGGCATTGTGACATGATTGTCATCAAACAAATGTATAATTTTAATGCCGGACGGCTGCCCTTGCAGATCTTAGTTTAACATTGGACCCTATTGGAAAAATGTTGTGATTGCTAAATTGAAAACCGTTTCATATCAAGTTAAAATTAACAAGATTTGGTAACATGGTGGTCATCTACCAAATTTTATATATTTGTACAGTTCACAAATCCAAAATGGCCGCCACTAGAAACCAACGTTTAACATACAAATGAAGGACCCTATGGAAGAATGTTGTAAATTGTAAATTCTTGAAAACCACTTCATGCATAAAGTTGATATTAATTAGGCATGGTCATATGATGATCCTCTAATAGATGCATGATTTTAGTACCGATCATAAATTTAAGATGGCCTCCTTTTTCTTCCGTAGTGCGACAGTGTTTTACCAACAGACTAGATTCCTTGAGCTAGCCGGCAGTTTAGCGGCGATCACTCTTTGATAAACAAATAAAGGGATATGGAGTAAATGTACATGGGACAAAATCCCTATGAATACGTGGTAAGATTAAGCAAATGGAACAACGCTTTGATTGTTGTTCTTCATCTTGAAGTCACTATGAGGCCTTCAACAAAGAGCAAACGCTCTTACCTCACAGTAAGTTCAAGACGGCCAATAGCACCGGTTTCAGCGGAATTCACTTGCTGAATGCCGAACTACGCCACATCCATCCCCTTTATTTCATTATTTTTTATTGATGTGGGGTTGTAAACAAGCATAACATATCAGGCGAAGTACTCTTACAAACACTGTCACCCATTGCCCGACGAAGGGACCAATGAAATAGACAATGCAACATATAAACGATCACAGGGCACTCATCGAGTTGTTTGTAAGAAAACTTGGCAATCAAAATCGGGAGATGTTAGCAATATATTTACAGACGGCCAGAAAAATAGTTTAATTTTTTACAAAGCAAGAAAGCCAAATGTTGAATTTTGAGAGTGCATTCATATGAGAAATTCTCACATGAACAAGTACACCATAACTGGCAAAATACAGAGCATACACCTCAAGCAAGAGGAATCTTTTTACGGACTCCACACTTCACGAGAGACAAACTCCACGGTAAATAAACAAATAAAGGGATATGGAGAAAATGTACAATGGACAAAATCCCTTCTTTCAAAATTACGTTTTGTTATATGCTTTTCTGTTCCAAGATAGTGGTCATTGAGTTAGTAGTCTACCTGTATCCGCATGTTTATGATACATTAGGGAAACGGGATAGAGAAAAGGGAGGTTTGGGTGCCCATAAACCGGTTTAACCCTACCACTGGCTTTTGCTAGTGCCGGTACCAAGTCCGGCTATCCCGAGTTCCTATCGTTATTTATTTTTTTTTCTCTTGTTTTTATTATTGTTTTTCTGGTGCAGTTTTCTTGTAAATTGTGGCATGTGATTGTAGTTCCTGGCCATTGTAGGTGTTTGCTGTTATCCTGTTTTTGTAATCCAATGCAGATCTTAGTTTTACCTTGGACCCTATGGGAAAATGTTGTAAATTGCACGTTCTTGAAAACCGTTTCATATATTAAAGTAAGTGAGAACCGCACCGTTAGTCTAACAAGAACAATCAAAGGACGATGGCAACGTCGGAAAAACAAAGAAACAAAGACACAACATGAGCACGGCACAGAAAAGAAAACGAAGACACACATATATACAAAAATGAACAACACGGACCCCCCAAAAAACATAGTTGAGATCAGGTGCATAGGTAGAGTAAGCATTTCCTGCTTCTTATAAGACACCTGCCATGTTCAACATGTCAACTCCAGTATTAAAGTGAAATCCCGTAGAGGAAAAACAAACTTTAGTGACAAACAGAAAGATCTGTTGTCAACTGGGAAACAGATATCCATTGCTGATGTCGACCGTAAAACGTCTGTTGTGATGACCTCAAGTTATGGGCATCATACCCGTGCTTAAGTAGCCTATTTGTAAGCACAGTCCCCAGCGTAGCGAATGTGTTGGGAGATGTTAAATCCATATGCTGGTGCTTTTTGAATGTTGCTACAAAGAAAACGGAAGTTGACTATTGGTTTATACCTGCTAAGTTAAAATTTGCCTTTCTAAATTTTCCCTGTGCATTCTATATACATTCCGATGAAAAAATTGCCAAAAATGCACAAATTTCGAACTGTAATCTAGAAAAGAACAAGCATGGTGACCCACACTTTTTATTGTAGGTTTCAACTGTGTTGGATGGGGTCTTCAATTGTGCCGATTTATAACAAAATCTCATGGATACAAATACTAGTGTCTATCTACTTTAAAGGATTCGGAAACAAGTTATTAAAACTTGTATTTATCCGTTTCCTATATAAATAATATTTACAATTAGTAACCAATTAGCTCTGAAGGTGTAATGAATTATACAATAAACTATCAAATTTAAGTTGCAGTATTTAATACATACTCAACTTACTGTGTTTAATATATTACCAGATTATCATATCAAACAAAAAATATACATTAATTTTTTTATTTGTTTTTCGGTTTTAGGAAGAACAAGATGTGTTTTATGAAACACTTATGCCCCCGTGTAGCAGTCAAGAAGAAAAAATATGAAGCATGAACAGAAATTTATGTGCTATTAATGAAAATTAATTCATGTTTGTATTTATAAATTCTTGCGTCAATTGTAAATTTAAATCATGAAAAGTGATGATTTTGTTTGGATGCAAACATTAAAGTTACTCAAAGGACCTCACTGCAGATAAGGCATTATCAAGAAGTCAAACAACTTTTCCATCCCTCTTTATTTAACTCTTTGTTTTTCTGTCTATCAGAACTGTATCAGATCAGTGCTTTCAATTCTTTGATCATTTGATTTGATAAGAGATATTTTTATATTCTCCAGAAATATTTTCTCATATAGAGTATATACATATACATGTAGTATAAACTTAAATATGATGCAATATTGTCAAAATATTACAAATATTCCTCATATCAATTTGCCTTATCTCTCTTTATCATCAGTCCAGTAGTCAGAACTTTGTCAGAAATTTGTGTATTCACCAGCCCAGTAGTCAGTACTTCGGTGCTGACCCGAAGCCGATTTTATTTGGAACCTTACAATATCTAATTTTTGTAAATTTTGTTGAAACTGAGCAGTATCTCCCTAGTGCAAAGCTCTGTCCTTAGCTGATTTAGGCTTTCTATTTAGAACATATTTGGTAATTTGTTCTCTATCAGTTTTTAAACATAATTGACTTTATGGTCTTCCTTTGTTTGGGTTCTAGTGCTGCTGATGAGGAATTAATTACCGAAATGGCCATACAGCTCATTAAAATTATTGCAGTTTGAGTTAACATATGTGTTATGGTCTCATGTTCATTTACTCCATATCCTTTCGTAAAATATTTAAAACAGGAGTTTTTTTTATTGCAGTGTGGAGTTGGTAAAACAATTCCCCGTGGTAGAGATGTATGCTCTTTATTTTTCTTAGATATGGTGTACTTGTACATGAGATAATACCTAATGTGTACACTTTGTTCAATTACTATTATCTAAATTTATGTAAATTCTTAAACCGAAGGATTAACTCCCTCCATCGTAGTTTTGTCCTTAGCTATATATGATATTACTGATTATTCGGATTTCGTTTAATTTTATGCATTTTAAATATTTTTTGAAATTATGGATTTCATTTGTTTGGGTTCTAGTGCTGCTGATGAGGAATTAATTTCCGAAATGGCCATACAGCTCATTAAAATTATTGCAGTTTGAGTTAACATATGTGTTATGGTGTCATGTTCATTTACTCCATATCCTTTCGTAAAATATTCCAAACGTTTAGATTTTATCTGCACTGAAAAGACATAAGTTGTCGAAAGGCGCATATGCAGAATCAAAATTCACAGCAACTTTGGTATTTAGTTATTTGTTAGCATTGTCGATGCCTCGGCTGGTGGACTGTTAGTCCCCGAGGCTATTCATCAGCCCAGTAGTCAGTACTTCGGTGCTGACCCGAAAGTCGATTATTTTTGGAACCTTACAATATCTAATTTTTGTAAATTTTGTTGAAACTTAGAAGTATCTCCCTCATGCAAAGCTCTGTCCTTAGCTGATTTTGGCTTTCTATAAAGATCATATTTTGTAATTTGTTCTCTATAAGTTTTTAAACATCTTTGACTTTATGGTCTTCCAAATGTTTAGATTTTATCTGCACTGAAGAGACATAAATTGTCGAAATGCGCATATGCAGAATCAAAATTCACAGTAACTTCGGTATTCAGTTATTTATCCAAAAACCATTTAAAAGACTGTCCAATGTCAAAGTGTTCGAATATGGTGAAATGCCAAAGTCAAGGTGAAGAGGTCAAATATTCTACTATCAACTAAAAATGCACATGTAAAATATAAATACCACGTCATTTACCATTCAAAAGATATACTCCATGTTAAAATTTGATGCAGTTGTTCACAGGCAAAAGTCAAGGTCACAAGGTCAAATATTCTGGTACCAATTGAAAGTTGTTGCAACAAGAAATGCACATGCAAAATATGAAAGCTGTACCATTCAAAAGATTTACCCAATGTTAAAGTTTATTATTTTTCCCAAAAAGTCCATCACATGTCAAGGTCAAGAGGTCTAAATTCCTCGTATCGTTTGAAAGGTCCTGCCACAAGGAATACACATGCAAAATATGAAAGCCCTATCACTAACATTTCAAAAGATATACCAATGTTAAAGTTTTTTGTGGACAAACAGACAAACAAACAGACAGACAGATAGACAGGACAAAAACTATATGCCCCCCGAATTTTTGATTCTCGGGGGGGGGGGGGG
>MJUU01068085.1:0-17616 GCA_002080025.1 Modiolus philippinarum | reverse complement strand
GGTATAACATTATCCCCGAACTTTCTTCGAAAGTGCGGGGATAAAAACTTACCACCAAGATTTCAGAGACAGTATCAAGGGAAGGGGGAAATCTATAAATGCCGCAAATGTCACAAAATTGGAAGTAGAGCAAAGAAAGTCTGTGGACAAGGAGTATGCAACAAAGAGTACTATAACAAGTGAAGTATATGTAAACGAATTAAATATTTTATCTTTTAATATTGAAAGTTTTACTTCAAATAAGCTTTATCTAGATAAATTATCAAAAAGAGCTGACATTATCTATTACAAGAACATTGGTTATATGAAAGGAAAAATATTCATTGGAGGAATTTATAAGTAAATTTATTTGCTCTATCAAAAGTTTTGATGAAGACATAGTAAATGATCCTATGGAACGAAAGAGAGGGCATGCTGGTGTAGCTATTTGCTTTAACATTAAATTACAATCTATGATTGAAATTCTTCCTGATGGTGGAAATAGAATAATTACTGTCCGAATAAATTCATTGCAACCAATGATACTTATTTGTGTTTATATGCCCACACGTGGTGGAAGTGGCTCATTAGAGGATTATAAGTCAGTTTTAGATGAACTTAGTGAAATTATTGACAAATATCAACATACAGCTAGTATAATTATTGGTGGTGATATGAATGCGTCGTTACACAGAGCTGAAAGGAAGATCCCTCATGATATCGCTCTCCTAGAATTTTTACATGAAAACGGTCTAAATTTACCAGATATGTGTAGAAGAAAAAGTACTTTTTATCATTTTAATAACAGAGATGAATCACAAATTGACTACTTCCTGCAAAGTACCTCTTTAGTGAAAAAGTATTTGACATTTTTCGTATTAAATGGGATAAGATTGATACACAAAAGTATGAGGAAAATTTATGTGAAAATTTGGAAGACTTAATTATTTCTATAGACTCTGATTTGAATAATGAACTTAATGTTGAAGAATTAGGAAGCAACTTTTCAGATATAATGGTGAAAACAGCTGAAGATCTGTTCCCTAGGCGTAAAAATAGGAATAGGAAAATAAAGAGGGATTGGACTCCTGAAATGACAACTATTATGAAAGAAGGAAAGTACTATTACTGGAAGTGGAAAAATGAAGGTAATAAAGAAAATAGGGACAGTATTACAGCTGATTCGACTTAGCATGTTGTAAACAAGTTACCTAGTTTTACTAGCTAAGTTGGTTCATCGTTTGTTTTACCTATGAATGTGTATTGCTTTGAATAACAAACTCGACTGTCCAATCAGAAACCATATTTAAATGACTCTGGTCAGTCAAGCTTGATAGTCACTCCTCCAGGTAAATTATAGACTATTCCAGATTGCATCAGAAAGACAACCATATTAGTCATGGAAATGTGTTTTCCTTAGCTTGCACAAAAGTACAATGTATGAATCTAAGTACTTTATCCCCATTATAGCCATTATAAATATCAGAAATTTACGGTTGCAAATATACTTTAACATAGTCAAGATCACTGAATCATTAACCAAGAGAATTTGTAAACAGTAAGTAATAGCACTACATACCAGGAGAGGAAAATTATATCTAGCCATTTAGCAGCTTTATAAACCAAATATGAAAACTTACATCTATTTAAAAACTGCATAAAATTGTGAGCAACAGACAGACAGACAATACATAATAATAATTATAAATAAGTTATATTTGAGTTGGCATGTAATATAACAAACAACCTAAGCTCTATAGAGTTTTTAACGGAAAGACAGACAGACTGACACCTTTATCACTATACATCAATAACTCAGAAATATAATTTTCACCAAGAAATAAATAAGATAACTTTATTTCTCATAAACTAATTTACAAAGTGTGGAGTGTATGGAGTGTACATTTCACAGTTGATTCGTTACTGTCGAGCTTGTAGTTTGTACAGTGATTTTTTGAACAGAGCAAAAACACTGTCCCAAAAGCTGCTTAGTCAGGGATTTGTTCAACCTTTGTTAATTTCATCCCTCAAGAAATTCTATGGCCGTCACCATAGCATCATTGACAGATATGACGTGTCAGTATCCCAAATGAAAGTGGACATTTTCAGCTAAATTCACGTCTTCCCGGATTTGACTACCGACTTTGACATTTTCCCGGATTGAATCACCCACAGTGTGCCGGGTGCTGTTAACAGAGCAGGACATGCTTACCCTTCCGGAGCACCTGATGTCACTCTCAGTTTCACTGGAGTTCACACTGTGAGTGCCTTTGTTCTGAATGTTGTGGTTTCTGGTTCTGTACTTTGTGTCTGTCTGGCGTCATTGTTTTTGTGTCTAACGTCATTGTTTTCTGTGTTCTCGTTTTTGCCCTGTCTTTGGACTTCGATTTTTGTGAATTTCACCCCTTTGTTCCTTCGGTGTTCTACTGCCGTTGTTACAAAGGTAACATTGTAATCATGCAATTAAAATATGAAAAGGTCTATAATCCCTTCATCAAGGTGTGAATTTTGCCTTAGGCGTGTTGGACAGATCAATACACATTCTTAGGCTGATCTAACAAAGGTAGAAAGTTCGCAAACTTTAATCCTACATGCTAACCTGTAATGGCTGTAAATAGCTTCAAGGTGTGAGACAGGGAGGTGTTTGGTCAACAACAGCGTATAAGGTGTTTATAAATTATCTTCTTAAAATTTATAAAGAACGTAAAATTGGGGCATATATAGGATCCGTTTATTGTGGAGTACCAACAGTGGCTGATGATGTGACATTGATTGCTAATAATCCTCATGATTTACAAGTAATGATAGAATAGAGATATATCAAATGAACAAGTACCGTTATATTATTAGCGAACAAAAGTCTTGTGTCTTTAAGATCAGGGACAAATCCGACTTTAAGTGGACTATGAACAATAAAGAGTTAAGTACACCGAATAGTGCAACACACTTAGAAATAAAAAGAGATATTTCATCTAAGTTTGGTATTAAAGAAGTGGTTTCAGATAGAATACAAACTGCCCGTAAAACAGTGTATGCGTTAATGGGTGCTGGACTATATGGTTTAAATGGGACAAACCCTATGATCTCCGTCCATATGATCAAATGTTTTGTTGTACCTAGACCTCTGTATGGAATTGATGTAATAATATTAACAAAAAGTGACATGTCAAAGTTGTCAGGTTACTATATGACTTTGTTGAAACAAATCCAACACCTCCCTGTACGAACAGCTAACTCAGCGGTCCTTATACTAGCTGGTCAATTACCAATTGAGTCAGAGATCCATAAACGTATGCTTGTACATTTAGAAACATAGTTGATAATAAAGACTCATTGGAATATAAAATTGCTAAGAGACAGTTATTAAAATCAGAAAACTCAGACAGTCGGTTCGTTCAAATTATGAAATTAATGGAACTTTATCAGTTACCAAGACCTTTGGATTTATTTGATAATAATTCTTATATGATTTGCATAATAGGAAATACGCTGATATGATTGGTTGAATTTACTTCCGGTATCAATTTCTGAAGTCGTTTATTTTTCGATAGACGACGTTGACCGAACTACATTTAAGTTCACCTTATAAATTCATACGCCGAGTGAATCAAATAGAACAAAAACGTGTGATTGGTATTATAAAAGTAAGAATTTAATCACTTATCATCAAATTAACAGAATTATAAGGATTAAACACCGTTTGAAAGGAATTTATAGGAGTATAAACAGGACCAAGTCACTCACAAACATATCATAAAAGTCCCGTTTATACTCCAATAAATTCCTTTGAAACGATGTTTAATCCTATATTACTCCTAGAAAATCAATACGGAAGAAATTAGTTAATAGAGTTATTGAAAGTTAATGGAAGGATCGCTTAGTTACTGAAGCAGGATCAAAAAGTTCGTTAAAATTCCTTAATTATCAATATTTTAAAATTGGGACTGCCCATAATGTATGGAAAAGTGGTGGAACTGAACTTTTTGCAGTTATGTTCTAATTCGCCAAGCTCAAACGAACATAAAATATTTATCAATAATACAAAACTCTCTCATGGGTGTAGCCACTTGCAGACGCTAAGTGCACCCTCGAAAACAAAGAACGGGAACAAAACAAGATAGTAGTACAGTGTGAACTTAATAAGTAAATTCTACACCTCTCGTTATTTTTAAAAGTGGTAAATGCTCATTGTGGTTGTATATGAAATACTAGTAATCTTCCAACATATATCATAAAGTTTGTCGTTTGGTGTTATTTTGTATTGTGTACTGTTTACAATTCTCTAGGATTTCTTATCAATACATATTTGATTTGATTTGGTTTAAAGTAGATTCACATACTATGCAAACTAGAATCCAAGATGCTAAAATAAAAGCACGAGTTTTTATCAGTATTTTGGCAAAATAATCTATTTAATAAAATACAAATATAACCAAGACAGAATTACCTAGCATCAAAATGCTTGTAATTATTATATACAATTCACTACTACTTAATCAGTGTTCTCTGACTAAAATCGCTCATAATATAAACAACTTATAGCTACCTTCACTTACAAACATTAACATACTGTGCCAGTCCATGTAACGTCTACCTACATAGCCCAACTTTTTTTGGTCCCAAATTAAGTCTGTCATATCTTTAACCTGATAGCTCTAACCTAAAGTACAATGGCTATCCTTAAATTTAACCGATTAGCTCTCGTTAACCTTTATCGTCTTTTTCATACCTACCCCACAGGCTGTCATTCTATCTTACCCTTTGGCTTCATATCAAGTTCGTATGCTCCAATCATATATAGCTCACCATTGAATCTCATCATATCTGGTCCATTGGCTCTGATCTCACCAAGCCCATTGGCTCTCATAGCCCAATGGCCGTTTTCATATTTATAGCCCAGTGGCTCTCCCGAATCCAGCCCATTGGCTCTCATAGCCCAATGGCTGTTTTCATATTTATAGCCCAGTGGCTCTCTTGAATCTAGCCCATTGGCTCTCATATCCCAATGGCTGTCATAATATTTATAGCCCAGTGGCTCTATTGAATCTAGCCCATTGGCTCTCATAGCCCAATGGCTGTCATCATTTTTATAGCCAAGTGGCTCTCCTGAAATAAATGTTAATTAGAATATCTATCACCATATCTAGCCCATTAGCTCTCACAACCCAATGACTCTCATATTTATAGCCCAGTGGCTCTCCTGAAATAAATGGTTATTATCAAATTATACAGTGCCACTTCATATATAATCCATAGCTTCTAGCACATTGACTCACCATATCTAACCTATCTAAATCTTAGTTACTGTGATAATAAGTTGACTATATGATCTAATACCTTAACCTGGTTGTGAAAATCAACCCATTGGCTCTCATAACCCAATGGCTCGTAACTTGTTAAATCTGATCAAACCGCTTCTTTGAGTTATGGTCTTCCAAACGTTTAGATTTTATCTGCACTGATGAGACATAAGTTGTCGAAATGCGCATATGCAGAATTTAAATTCACAGTAACTTCGGTATTTAGTCATTTTTAAGATTTCAATTTTATAATTACATAGAAAAAGAAGGGAAACAGGGAATATGTCAAAGGGGAGTAATAACAACTCAAAGCCACCATAAGATCTTCAATGAACGGTGATAAAACCCCACACCCAACGGCAGGTCGGAGTCGGCCCCTAAATAAAGAGTAATCAAGTTCATTGAAATGAACATCATCCTAGACTCCTATAGACATAAAGAAAACTAACTAGAAAACAGACAAGACACACAAAGGCTTAATAATTTCAAGACTTAGGACAGACGCAAACCTGCTGCGGCGGAATTAAACTAGTTTTATTGGGCCCAAACCTTCCCCTTGGCCAATGTGATAACAAGAGTAAAATTCAGTAAGCAACAGGACTGAGTCAATTGTGAAAAACTAAACTGAAACAATTAAATATACAGACATAAACATGAAATCACAAAAGACTACTAGCAATTAACTGACATGCCAGCTCCAGACCCGTTACCAAACGACAAATAAAATTATGTACCCTCAGTATACAGCTTCCACCAAGATCCCTTCCCGTGAGGAGTTTAGCATAATGATTTCATGCATATACCAGAATACATGAACATATACATGTTTACCTCAATGGTTCCTCTGAAATAATACAGACTTACGAAAACCTGATCACCGTCGGCTTTACTTGTAAACGAGTACTTAGTATGGTTAGCAAATAGATTTCAGCTTAATTATGGTTCTTGTCAATTCAGCACATATAATATCTAAACCAAATATCTGTTGTTTGCAAAATAAAGCACTTCTAAAAAGGTCTCACTCAATGTACAGCCCAATAACTCGATCTCGGCACATCTAGCCCATTGGCTAAGTTCAAATATTTATATCGTGTATCTAACCCATTAAATATCTATAAAAGTAAATAGCTTTATACTTAAACCAAAGGCAATCCAATTATTGCTTCCGTCACAAACTAACCCAATTCTTGCCTTAATTGTCTAAGAGTCCCTTAATCAAAGATTTGTAAACTTGAAGGTTCAACTGAACTGGAATGTTCCAATAATAATATTTCACAAATTTTCACTTCTAACATCTAATCAGTATGTATGCATAAAATCAATAGTATAAATCTGAACCTGAACTTTGCTTAAAACATGACCAAAGTGAACTTTAATGCACTGATCACTACTTAATAAATCAAATAAAGATGAGAAAAAAATAAATACAAGTATATGGAACAAAAGTTCTCAAGTCGGCATAGTTCAAGGGTCATATTACATTATGATAATATTTATAATCATATATATATATATCTTAGTGACTATTCTGTTCTCAGCATACCATGGTGTCGATTTAAAATAACCGAACTAGGTTTGTATTGTAGGAATAAAAGCCCTGTCCTTGATAAACTGAATTTTTCTATGTATCGTGTGCGTTTTTGTCACATGTACATTCACTCCATATCCTTTCATTTTTCCTATTATATTAAGTGCAGAAGACAAACTAAGCACATCGATGATAATTTAGGTGTAAATTACTTTAACAATAATTAATACATGTCATAAGTAAACTTATCTCATTCACTACCACCACAATAATCTATATTTTAACAGAACTGAGCAGCAAGGCATTCAGATCCAATAACATGCAAAATAGATACTGAGGTAAAAGCAAAATTATCAACAATTTGCGTCAGGGTCCATAATAAAACTACAAAAAGCATCTGTATATGTTACATGTAATACCCGTCAGTTTATTACAATCCAATATAAGCTGATAAACTTTGTTCCTATGACGAAATCAATGCCTATTTATACGAGTCTCAATAAGGAAAACATGTATCGACTGGTATATCAATAACTGTCGTCTTAACAATTTCAGTAAAAACATCTTATGTAACAGACCAATAACATTATAGACAATAGATAATATTTATTGCGCAAACACATTTACAGTAAATGGTTATGGCATGATGAAAACAAACAATATCAATAACATAAAAATATCGACTGAACATATTATATGTAAGCTAATTTGAATGAATGTCATGATGTGAAAGTGGTTTTTAAATATTTGGAGTTACTGCATTATGAATTTATTCTAAGTTGCCAACATTCTGACATAAATTTTATTGTTAATTTAAGTAAATTATATGAATTGCTATTAAGAAAATATGAGATTTCACTCATAGTTAAATGATAGTTTGGATAAGATTTATTAGTGTATATTATATAAACTTCAACGAGATATACGTGTTAAAAATAACTAAAATAGGTAAATCGGATTTATGTTTTTATAAATTTATTCTATAAATTAGCAAAATACTAGTAACAACTCGGACGCTTGTGACACTGCCACTGAAGTTTAGAATTAAATATATTCATAAAATGTAAGAACTCGCATCAACAAATTGTATTAATTTACCTATATTTTAAGTTAAAAGCTGTATTACTCGTAGCGCACTTTTTTTAATTCCATTGTGACCTGATGCAGAACTATCTACTATTGTCTTACAAATTGTAATAAACCCAAAGAAAAAACAATAATGACATAAAATACTTATCTTGTTGAAATTAATTTCCTATTTGTGTTCATATCTCTTGTGTGTTCTCCTCCCGTCTTGTTGAATTTCTTTGAATTTCTGCATAAACCAGTTCCATCTCCAAATGCGTTGAACTTTCTTCGGATGTTTCTACACTTGCATTTCCGTTTTATAACTTCAGAAATCTTCTCACCAAAGGTTTAACATGGAGCTTGCCGGAAAACCGGTCTTGCATAAGGCGCTCAAGAAAAGTTGAACTTGTCTTAGTAGAATTCAAATGTCTTACTCCGGTCTCGTTGATTTTCTGCATAAGCTGGAGTTCTGTCTCAAATTCGTCGAACCATCAAAGTATAATTCCATACTTGTACTCGTGGTTAAATATTTAAACTGCTTGTGTTGTAATTTTTCATGCCAAAGGGGCTTATCTCGAATAAATGGGAGAGGTGTAAAAAAGCATCTAAGCACTTCGACTGCAATGGCTCGAATGACTTTACAGCTAATTCACTATACATGCATAACTCTTGACTACCCTTGCGTAACTTATACCCATAAATCTCCAATCGAACAGACCTTCTCTAAAATAAGCCTGAGCACATGTAACACATAAACTAAATGGTCGATTCTTGTACACTTTGATAAATACATTTAAACGTGCTTGTATTAAGTCGAAGATAATTTGTGGTACATATACTCTGCGAATAGATAGAGCCAAATTTAGTCGTCATAAAATAAGTGCTATATGTCAGTTGTGCTTTAAGGACCCTGAAGATATAAAACATTTTATACTTGACTGTCAAACACTAGAAGAAATCAGATGTAGGTTTTTTTTTCAGAAATTACGTAATTTATTATTAGTAACAATCTGTGAAGATATTGTTGAAGAACAATTTAGTGTAAGGAATAATCTTCTCCAAATGGTAATGGAATGTACTAAGTTTCACTTCCCTGAAGATATCCACCCAGACATTGAGCGAGTAGCTAGTAGTTATATTTTTGGGTTACATCAGAAGAGGTCTAGCTGATTAAGTTTGTACGTCAAAAATTTATAAACAGATTTATTACCAGACAAATTTGTAGTAAGATGAACATTAACTGATAACATTTTATTTGAGATGACTTTATTGAGTGTGGTGTGGTGGCGTATCTGTATAAAGTATGTACAAAGGCATGTGGAATGCGTTTTAGATCTTGACTGTGGTGATTCTGAAAGGAGTACTGTATATAATTAATGATGATGTGGGAATTTTAAAGTGTGTGTGTGTGATAAGGAAAATTCCAACCGCCCTACAAGTATATTTCTACACTTCGAGCTGTGTTGAAGTGGTTCATCTGATAAAGGTGGCAAAGTACAGAATAGGTAACAGGTAACAGTACTGGATGGACGTGCTGATCTATATAACATTCGGATTTTTATAGAAGCATTTCTTATCCGAGCTTTGACAACTACTTCCATTTAAGGTGCAAATGGAATGGTGCATTGTTAAAAGAAAGAAATAATTGAACAGAAGATCAATTTTCATAAACTGCACAAACTCCATAAAACAGCAGGAGTAAAATCTGGCGCTGATTAATTCAATTCCCATGGGTAATAATTGTGCACCTCTCATTGCAGATCTTTTTCTGTTCTGTTACGAATGGGACTTCATGAAAATCTACAAAATGGGACCGTACAAAACAGTGATAAACTTATTTCAATTTTCACTGATAACAACAGGTACATTCACAATATCCGTTCTATTGAAAAACGTTTTTAGATTTTGTCGACATTATTTACCCACAAAAAGCAAACAGTGATTCTAAATACTGCCCTTTTCTGGGTCTAAGAATCATTATTGACTCTGGTAAAATTATAGCTAACATTTATGATAAAAGGGTAATTTTGATTTCAATATTACTAATTTTCCTTCCCTTGTCGGCGATGTTCCTCTAGCTCCATCCAACAGGGGGTACATATCTCAACTGGTACGATTGGAACGCGTTTGCTCTACCTTTGACGATTTTAATGATAATAAACTTACTTAAAAATCCAAACTTTAACAACAAGTTTACAGATTTCATAAATTGTTAAATACTTTTAAGGAGTTAATTAAAGAAGTCACTAAAGCATAAAATATAGGTCAAAGCCGACTCTCTATGTTTTGGGTAGTACTCATCAAGGTAATTAATTTGATGAAACATCATATTGGCACAATGCATTGTTGTTGGGAAATGGACTTTATATGTCCGTATATTTAGTTGTTTCAGTTTCATTTTTCACAATTGACTCAGTCCTGTTGCCAACTGAATTTTACTGTTGTTACGATTGTTCTTTTTATTTATCCAATGCTATAGGGGGAAGGTTTGGGCCCAATAAAACTAGTTTAACCCCGCGGCAGCAGGTTTGTGTCTGTCCTAAGTCAGGAAATTTATTAAGCCTTTGTGTGTCTTGTCTTTTTAAATAGGAGTCCAGAATTATGTTTATTTCGCTGAACTTGATTACTCTTTCTTCAGGGGCCCACTTCGACCTGCCGTTGGGTGTGGGGTTTTCTCACCGTTCATTGAAGATCTTATGGTGGCTATGAGTTATTACTCCCCTTTGGGTCGTTGTCTCTTTGACATATTCCCCGTTTCCCTTCATTTTTTCTATTTAACAGAGTTCACTCAAGCGTAAAATATAGGTCAAAGCCACCTGTCAATGTATTTTTAGTACTCATCAAGGCAATTAATTTGATGCAACATCATATTAGTATAATGTGTGGTTGTTGAAAAATGAACTTAATAAAATATAAGTCGAAGCTACCTTACTGTCAATGCTTTGGGTAGTACTCATCAAGACAATAAATTTGATGAAACATCATATTGGTATAATGCGTAGTTGAGTATTGAGAAATGGAATTTAACGCAAAATTTAACAAAAGTCACTCAAGCATTAAATGTAAGTTGGTGAATGTGGAGTACTAATCAAGGTGCATGTACTGATGTAATATTATTAAAATACTACTAGAGGTTGCCACTATATGGACCTAAATGCAAATCTTAACATCTGGACGGACGGACGGACAGACAAGGGTAAATCTATATGCCTTTCACTTAGTGGCGGGGGCATAAAAACTTGGACGTAACTTACGTTCTTTACGCAATAGTAGATATTGACGGGATATTCTACAGAAATCTGTTGAAATGTCGTTGGAATCCAATAACCTGATGATTTTACACATATACTGGCCTCTCACTAATACTGTAGATGTCTACTGAAATACATGACGCCTCCTTACAAACCCTTCGGTAAGTTTTAAGTTTGATTTCTCTTCCGTAGCACGACAATGATTAACAAGCCGACTAGTCTCCTTGAGCTAGCCGGCAGTTTAGCGGTGAGTACTCTTCGACTCATCTTTCTAAATTACGTTTTGTCTCCATCTTTTCTTTTTCCAAGATAGTGGTCCTTGAGTTAGTAGTCTATCTGTATTTGGTTTGACTCGTAGGTTTATCATACTATAGGGAAACAGGATAGAGAAAGGAAGGGTAGTTAGTGGTCTACCTGTATTTGGTTTTATTTGTATGTTTATTATACTACAGGGAAACGGGATAGAGAAAGGGGAGGTTTTGGTACCCATAAACCGGTTTAACCCTACTGCTGGCCGTTGCCAGTGCCTGTACCAAGTCCAGCTATCCCGAGTTCCTATCGTTATCTATGTTTGTCTTTTGTCATTTTGTTGTTTTTCTTGTGCAGTTCCCTGGTTGATTGTGACGTGTGATTGTAATGTTTGGCCATTGTAGGTGTTTCCTGTTATCTTCCTTTCATTAATTTTGGTATCATTAAAAAGGTTTAATCCTACCGCTAGCTTTTGCTACAGCCGTAACCAAGTTGAAGTCCGGCTATCCCGAGTTCGTTTGTCTCGTCTTTTATTTGTGGTTTTAGTGGTTTAATTGTGGATGGTGGGATGAAATTGTAATTTTCGGCCATTGCAGGTGTTGACTCAAATCTGTTTCAATAGTTTGAGCCGGTGATGAAGATGCTTTAACGTTGGGTGCAACATTAGACCAAGTTGTGTGCTGGCTGCCATGTTTTTGATCAAAGCCAAAAGAAATTAACAATCTTTGTAATGTACCTGCCATACATCTTTATTGTAAAATTTTTTTTGAATTGCTCAAGTGGTTTCAGAAGATGAAAAAATGAAAGGTTTACGGTCAGTGGACAACAGACGCTAAGTGATGGCAATAGCTCACACTGACCAACTGAGTCAGATGCGCTATAAAATTGTACAAGTCTATTTGGATTAATTTCTCATTTTGTGTCAATGTTTGACCTCTTTCAAGTTCTTTTACTTGAAAATCAAAATGTCCACATTAAAATGCACTAGTCACCATCATATTTCCTGCCAATGGCTTGATTGTGTGGCTTCAAGATAAATGACAAATGCAAGAATCGGGAAACACTGTCATCATCACATTTTATACCAGTCTCACTTTTGGGACAAGTGTAAGAAAATTCCAACATGAATGTATTTTTCACCGTCACCATAAAAATTCTAAGCTTTAGTCTCACTTTTGTGACTTTTGTGACAAAATGCAAAAATTACATGAGTACTATTTTTATTTCACTAACAGTATTTTCTGTCCATTTCTAACTTGTGGGACTTGCCAAATTCTGAATGCATGATGCAAGTCGAAACTTTCTTTCACCAACATATTTTCTGCCAAAATCGGACTTCTAAGACTTGCATAACAAAGTGCCATCTTAACAAATGTCCGATTTTACACTCTCGTCATAATATTTACACAACATTCACATTACAAGTGTACTAATTAAGTGTATTCTGTCACAATCATATTTTGTGCCAATGTCTCACTTTTGGGACTTGTGTAACAAGACATAACAAATGTACAATTAAAATCGAAACTAACCATCATACTTTGTCACAATCATATTTTGTGCCAAGGTCTCACTTTTGGGACCTGCGTAACAAAACAAATGTACAATTAAAATTGAAACTGTGACAATCATACTTCATACCAAAGCCTTACTTTCAAGACTTGTTTAACAAAATACCCACATAACAAATGTACAATTGATATCGAAACTGTGATCATTATACTTTAAACCATTGTCTTACATTTAGGAACTGTGTAGCAAAGCACCCACATGACAAATGTAATCATACTTTATACCATACACTTACATTTTAAGACTTGTATAGCAAAACTCCAACAAAAATGTGCGCAATTAAAATCGAAACTGTGGGTTTTTAAATGTAAAACTCCTGTTTATGAAGTAACTATACTTACCTGCATCAACTTTTTGCAATGTGCCCGGCTTGCCCGCAACTACGCTGAACTTAAAATTACCCCTCGGAGACCTCCCGATAAGCTACATCCGGGATATAAGTTTTGTGAGGCAACACTATATTATAACCCAGAAGGCCTAGCTCTAGCTTCAGCTTCAAGAGTTAGCGAGATTCATTCCTTGTCATTTAAAGAAGGAAATATTAGATTTGAGAAACAAGGTATCAGGCTTTTGCCAGACTTACAATTTTTGAGCAAGACGCAAAAATTAGGCAAGCCTTGGACTCCCATTTTCATACCAGCATTCAATACTTATGCGACAGATGAAACCGATCTATTGCTTTGTCCTTATAGAGCATTAAAATTTTATTTGAATAGAAATCAAAGTCGAAGATCGGGGATAGAAGCATTATTCTTGACATACCAGAAAGAGGTTTGTAAACCAGCTTCTAAAGGCACTATCAGTAGATGGATAGTGTCCGTTATTAAATATGTTTACAGCCTTATGGATAATTCCATTCAGACTGTCAGAGCTCACGATACTCGAAGACCTTCTACTTCTTGGGCTTTATATAATGGAGCTTCAATATCTGAGATAATGAAGGCAGCACACTGGGTATCAGAGAATACATTTACCTCATTTTACTTGAAAGATGTTCCTGTATCTGAGGCTCGTTTTGCCAGAAAGGCCATTCTGGACACAGCCTAAGGGTCTAAATTATGACGCAGAGATGCTGTGTGTGAAGTTTGGCATTTAGGTGAGTTTGCTTTAATTTTGCTTATAAGGTTTAAGGTCTACCCACCTCCTGCTTAGCTACAAATTCATTTTTTAGTTTCACTTTCATTTTTGCTTGACCGGAAGTCACATGTCCAGGCAAGACACATTTTGATTGGCTGACTCATGACGTCACGTAACGTCAACAGCGCGGAGCTTCTGAAACAATTTCAACGGGGAAAGACGGAAAAGATATTCGAGCCGCTGTAAACATGTCTCAAGCTCAGCTTGAATCTGAATTAGCGATGGTAATTAATATTTTATAAACGGGTTCGCTTTTAGATTTACTTATAATAGTCTACCGTATTTTATTCCAGTTTTGACAGAACCGATATCTGTTGATTTTTACTTGACTTTTTGTTGCACCTTGTTCGTTTGTCAACCTGGAACTATTTGGACATGTTTACTCCTTTGGTTTTTGCTTTGGCACTAAGTAGGAATTGTTAGAATTTAATCCAGTTTTAGCGGATCTCGCGTTTTCATGTTTTATTATGAAATTACGTTATTTTTAGATCTTGGTGTTCCCTGCACCAGAAACGTTGAACTGAGATTTCTTGGTGCACCTTAGACAATATAATTTGATGCATTGCTCTGTTGATCTCGGTGAAATCATATGTATGACTTTTTGATTTAGTACAAAACACCTACACTTTTGTGCAAATGCAATTTGACCCTTATTTGATTCTGTACCGTTGAAAGCTACTGCACCACAATTTCTCATGTATAACACCAAGATTTCTTCGGCACCAGGATTTCCCGGTGCAACACCAAGATTTATTTAGCACCATATTCCCGGTGCAACACCAAGATTTATTTAGCACCATATTCCCGGTGCAACACCAAGATTTACTTTGCACCTTTAATTCAGGTGCAGCACCATAGTTGACATTTTAAAATATGCACCCCATATGGTGCTTTGGCTTAGATAAGGTTACACACCATATACTCTCGTGTAATATAAGGTTGAATATAGCTATATATGACTTGTGTTATTAGTTACTAGTATTCCGTGTAATTAACTACAATATTTTATACACTGTGAATTCTAAGTATAATAAATCATTAACTTTTATTGAGTAAATCCTTTAAAGCCATAAATGTTAAGCAAAAGGATCATTGCTGATTTCACAGTTGTCCCATGCAAATCCTGTTGTTCTGACCAACAGGTCGAACCCATTTTGATGTTTTGACACCCGATTAGAACCGGGTATTGGATTTGTTGTATTTCTTTTGTCCCTGCCCCGAGTGTCGTGTCATATTGCGCTTTAACACCAACCAGAGAGATAACCACACACACCACACATACACACACACGGGGCGGCACGACAAACTGGCATCCTCGGCGGGATAGCTAACTGAAAGTTAGCCTCTGCATTGTTGATAAACCAATTTGAAAGTTTTTTAGTAGACAGTTGAAAATTATTTAGCTTTGATATAAGTATATATAATAAATAAAAATAAAGTAAAGGCCGGAGAAAGAAATGGCAGATTGTGAAGCTACTTTAACTGGCAGAAATACGAGAGTTGATGTTGACGGGGAGCAGCAAGCACCTGATAATTTGATGGAATTTCGGGTAGTTGATGAAGTGCAAGGCTCTCCCCACTCGTTCCCCAGACAGAGAACGTTGAGGCAATGATTAATAGAAGTTTTGATAAAGTTTGGCGAGATATTGAAAACTTCCATAAACAAATACAAGACGAGATGAGGGCTCAGTTAAACCGGGCCTTAGAGAAAGTTGACCATGATATAGCAGTACTAAAGGCCAACACTGCTATCGCAAATTCTTGCAATAATTCACCCAGTGCTAAAACAGGGGCTGGTGATAGGACCCTCCCATTATATCCGGAAACAAATTTAAGTGAACCCTCTCGTTTAAGTGGTAGCTTAAATTATAATGAAGACATACATAGAGATGTAAACCTATCTTCAGTTGATGAAATTGCAGTATCGAGTGGCACGGGAAGTAACTGTAGAGTAGAATTAAATTCTCAATACCCTAAATCCGAGAGCTTCCCCCATTCTGCAAATCTGAGTAAATCTATCTCAAATCCCTCAAACAGTAGTAGTAATGGGAAAGGTACTAGAACCCCAACTGTGGCCAAAATGAAGCCACAATTTTACGATGGGTCAGAGGACCTAGAAGATTACCTATCTCAATTTGAGATATTAGCAGAGTTGAACCAGTGGGATTACCACAATAAATCTTTATACTTAGCCAGTAGCTTAAAGGGGGACGCACGCTCTATGTTATCAGAGCTTTCCCCTAATGAAAGACGAGATTTCGACACTCTAGTTGGTATTTTGAAATTGAGGTTTGGGTCTGTAAATCGATCTGAAATATATAAAGCCAACCTCCAGACGAGAACAAAACAAAGAGATGAATCAATTTCGGAGTTGGCGCAAAACATCAAGAAGTTAACCTGACAGGCGTACCCAAACGCCCCATATATTGTTGTATCTACTT
This sequence comes from Modiolus philippinarum, assembly GCA_002080025.1. Taxonomy (NCBI): domain Eukaryota; kingdom Metazoa; phylum Mollusca; class Bivalvia; order Mytilida; family Modiolidae; genus Modiolus; species Modiolus philippinarum. The sequence goes on along the minus strand of MJUU01068085.1, from coordinate 1,091 downwards.
TGGCCAGGGATCATTTCATAGACGCCCTGCACGAGTCTGATATGAGGCTACGGCTTCGTGAAGCTCAAGCCCAGAACATTGAGCAAGCTGAAATTCTGGCGTTAAGACTAGAGGTCTATCGAGTGGCCGACCGCCAGAAATCGAGTAGAACAAAAAGTCACTATATCCACCAGGTCGACGTGGGCGACTCAAAACAATCAAAAGATACTGATGTCATTAAAACTTTGATGGATGGCTTTCGCCAAGAGTTCAAAACTCTTTCAAATGACATAAAACAGGTTGTAAGGGCTCAAAACCAACAACCTGCTAGAGATAATAAAAGTAGAAGTAACCAAAATAATAATGGTAGACAAGGTTACAACTTTGATAACCGAAGATCAGATTATAACCAACAAAACCAAGGTCGTTATTACGGTTATAATGGTCGGAATAATATGAGAAAAGGGGACAGACCTCAGGAAAACCCCAAGATGCCGCACACCGGGGCCAGTGTACGACAAACCAATCCCGGGCCTCTGTTATACATTTGAACCTTTCAAAATTTGGAGATGAGGGTCTATTTGTGACTACTGAGATACATGGTAACTGGTGAATACGGGTGCCAGCGTAACCATATTGAAAAGAGAAATTATTTAAAAGCTGAAACCCTCATGTCCAAATCTGAAAAAAACCTGCTGATTTAACTACTGCTACCGGTGAAATTGCACCTCTATTTGGGAAAATAAATGTTGACATAAATCTTGGAAATTATACTTTCAGTCATGATATTTTGGTTGCAGACATCCAAAATGACGGAATATTAGGGATCGATTTTCTCTCCACAAATAAAATAAATGTATTGTTGAGTAAAAGCTGCTTGTCAGTGAAACGGAATAAAATTCCTTGCTTTCATTTTAATAAAGATATGAAACCTAGAGTATGTAGAATTGCTGTATCTGAGGATATTGTTGTTCCCCCAGATACGGAGGTTATTATCTCTGGAAAAATAGTTGACCCCGTCATAAATATTGAAAATGGGCTAGTGAGTGTCAATTCAAATTTTATTAACCCTTTCAGTGCCATGAGAATTTTCCGCAAATAACGCTTCAGTG
>MJUU01068083.1:0-10888 GCA_002080025.1 Modiolus philippinarum | reverse complement strand
CACCTTCATACAGATAGTGAATGCCACAAGGCATGCAAATACTATTGTAAAAAGAAAAACAATACACAGTTATTTGCATCGTCGTTTGATCTCCACTAAAGACCACCGCAGAGATCTGATAGAAGCTTTAAAAGGATTCCCTGACATTAAATTCATCCCATATCAAACGACCAGCCTGTTGGGATCTTCATTTTCTTGCGGAAAGCTGGATATAAGAACTGTCATTTCAGACAACAAAGGAAATATTAAAGATCCAAGATTTCTTCCAAGTAAAGATTTTCCAATGTACACAACTTATTCCGTAGGATTTAAAGCACTTTTTAGGACTGGATTTAAAATGCTAAAAGCAGTACGGAAACTGTGAAATTTGAACTATTCGACCAAGACCAGGACGGTTACTTACCATCGCTTACCGCATTATGTAATTATTTGAAAACGAAGGGTAAGAAAAAATGTTCAACATTCTCACCCAGTGTTCCAGCAAGATCGTTTTCACAAGGCGGTCCGCCTGCCCTTTTTCCTTCGTCCTGTGCCCCTTTTACAGTTAGCTCAATGCGAAAACTGATTCTCTCTCTCTCTCCACACTGAGTATTTTCCCGATGGGACACTGAAAAACACCGAAATTCACCGAAATTATTCGGTGTTGTCTTGGAGGAATCACACAGATTAGCGTGTCATTTATTGCCCTGAAAACGAAAATCCTCCCAACACCGTGAAATTTATTTACCTGTGTTCCTTTGATCTTTTGTCGATAACCACAGTCGTCTAGCAAGACATTAACATTTCATCAATAATGTTTTAATAAAAATTATATTTTTTCCAAAGGTAATAATTAAAAGTAAAAAGACAATTTGTTATTGAAATAACTTGAAAAATCGGCATGAAAATCCAAACAGATTCTACTTACTCTAGTGCCCTATACCAAGTTCAACTTTTGTTTTGAAATAAGATACACTGATTAATAACATTTCTGTCATCAGCAGCATATCTACGGTTACTAAAGTCCGTTTCAAAATATACTTTCCTCTAACATCTAATAATCTTACATTACAAAAACAATAAATCTGTCATCTACATCAGCCTAGTTAATAGCATGTGGTTAAAAGCTGAAGTTACATTGTAAATAGTTATAATAAATATATTTTGATAATATATATTGATGATGGTTTATATGGATTTAATTCTATCTTGAGATAACTTGAAAAATTCTCATCAGTAATTAAAATTCAGTTGATATATACTAGAAATTGACAAATCAAGATTATTGTGCCTATAAACAATGTATAGAAATTACCGAAATGCAATTTGAAAACTAATGAAAGACAATTAGCAGATTGGCAGTTTAGCTGATGCAAACAGTGAAGGTTTAACTGGAATACACAAGAACAGGAATTCCGAATATATGGTATGTATTCCAAATAATTATATAATTTTTTAATTTTATTATTATTATTTTAATTTGTAATATTATAGTCTAGTGTAGTGTGAAATAATCTTCCATAAATAGTTTTAAAGCAGGGATTTTCCTACTTATTTGCAACATGGGCTCAGGTTCCATATTCTATTGGGAAAATTAGCGACTAATTCCTTGAAATTTGGAAACAATTTATTAATATTTAACCTATAACTGAATATGAAGCTACATTTGTATAACTGGGGTATAAGTTTGTAGATTTCATGTTTAAAACAGCAGAAAATCCATAAACAGGAAATAAAATGGTTTTTGACACCCAAAAAAAAAAATTGATACTTTGAACTCTTTAAATGAAAATTGCAAGTGTTTTTTCCATTTACATAGAGACTCGGGCATAATTTCTGCCCAAAATAATGCAGTGGGAAAATCCCTGTAAAGTCAGGATGTATAGTTAAATTACAAATTTGATTTCTGCTTACAAAACATCTGGACTTATTCATATTTTGCAATATATGAAGGACGAGGAAACTTTTATCTATCGAAAATATTGAGAAGGCAACAAGAAATATATGGAGGCTTTCTACTGCTTTACAATTAGCGTTTCTTGACAACTTCTACAAAGCATTGGACGAAACAAACAAGACAGCTTTCATGTCCGATGTCAATGATATATATCTGCATCAGAAATGGAAAAGAAATGGGGAGTGCAGTACCAGAAATTCATCAAAGACTCCTGTAAATCAAATGCAACATTTTATCTGCATTTTGAAATAAAAGAACATTGCAATGAAATTATTGCTATTGCAGAAAGGCTTGGTGGTGAAGATGGATATAGTCTTCTTCTGTCAGCAGATTCTCCTTTTTAAATGGAGCCTCCAGTTATGCTGGCTTTTGCGTAAGACTGTTGATTGAACATTATCAGTCTAGTCATTTTCATCAAAACATGAAAATGTGTTTATTTTCTACACCTCAGAACGACAGTTCAGTTAACTTTGGCTTAGACACTGCAAGAGAGATCGACCATCGCATTGCAAAAAAATGCATCCGTCCAGGTTCAACACTTGATTCCATATTGCCAAAAATGTGTACAGTTGATGACCAACAGAAAATTCACAACACTCGGAAGAAGTTATTGCTTAAGACTAAACTAGAAACCTCTGATGAAGAATCAGATGCTGAAAATGTCTCAGATCACTCTACCAAGTACATGGGGAAGACAATATCTAAAGCTGATAAAAGTTACATTTTTCGAAAATCCAAGCTCATTTTACGACAAAGGGCATTTTCAACCGCAACAGACAAAAATGTGCAGAATGTTTACAACAGTAGTAGATACTGTGTTCAAATACTAATGCAGAATTAACTGGATGTATATGCTTGTTACAAGAAATCCTTCAGAGATCTAAATATCATCTTTCCAGATGTTAATTTCCTGCCCCTGCCCATTTCTTCATTTTCAATTGGTTGCCCTGGTTGCCCCTTCTATCTTCCATATTAGTTTCGGTACTTAGTAGTCACTGCTTAAATCAACAAAGTCAACAACCCACGTGACTTCAATGCAGGATTACTTCAGTAAGTAATGGAGACGATCAATATGTTTCAGAAGAGAAAAAGTACATGTACTTCAAAAATGTCGCTGGCGACACAATCGTTCAATTTTTAAAAGCAATCAATTTATTTAGTAAGATTTAAAAAGATCAATTTTAAACTAGTTTCTAATTTCTAATATTGTTAGTCAAACCATAATTTCTTTAATTATGTTTTTAACATTTTACACATTTCTTTTACTTGTATAAAGCTATATGGTTTTATATAGATATTTTTACTATATAACTATTCTAATTAGTTAATATACTTAACAGTTCTCGCCACGATATAGCTGAAATATTGCTGAAGTTGGCGTAAAACATCAATCAATCAATCAATCAATCAAAAATTCATCAAGCATAATCTAAATCTACTGTCCTTAGCCATATAGCAATTTCCAGCTCGTTGCTCCGGTATTCCCTTACCAATTTGATTTCTAATAAGAAGTTTCTGTTTAAAACAATAGTATATATCTCAGTGACTTTGATGATGGATTACTCGGAAGACAAAATATATTTTTCACATACCCACTCCCTGTCGAGATTCACCCTATTGTAAATATCCTGCCCCTACCCATTTCTACACTTTCAACTCCTTGCACTAGTTGCCTCTTCCTCCTTCATTTCTTAATTATGCCTCAGATTATACATGTTAATAAATGTAAATTTCATGTCCCTATCCATTTTCTACTGTGCTAAAACATTATCCTAATAACAAAATACTATGGTACATAAACAGAATATAAAACAGGAATGCTAACTAAAATGATAATTACACTCTTAATATGAGCACAATTTGGTCCTGAGTATTTTATTCCCTGAACTTTGAGATACACTATTGGGTGCTCACTGCTCAAAACTTTGGTTTCTGCTGAAACACGTTGAATGCACATAGCACGTAATGTGCGTGCAGCTGGTCTGGAAACGTCTCTTTGAAGTGGTGCGCCTTCTGCCTCCCTTCCCAATGATTTGGATTTGAGGAAGGTTGACTCTGCAGCACATGCTTCATATACACCCGCAACAGTTGCCTCTAATCGGGACATATCTATACACGAGTCTTAGTGCCATAGTATACAGCATTGATGCTACAATCCCACCTGTTAGCCTGTAAATTTCCATTGTAGTCCATCATTACTGCGGTGTGAGTTCGCGCCCCACATTGTACATTACAAAAAAAGCTGCATTCGACTTACAATCGTAAGTGACAAGGGATGTCAATTACCTGTCCAAGGTCGGTGGTTCTCTCCGGGCATCCCGGCTTCATTCAACACTAAAACTGACCGTCATGAGATAGGAGAAATACTGCTGAAAATGACTTTAAAACCCAAAACAATCAATCAATCAATTTATTCAAATGAGCGGACCGGACCTGAAATGAGTGCTGTTTCCTTGGCTGAAAACATGTCAATAATTGTACGTTCTTTCCATAAATTAGTTCCATGAACGCCTGACCCACAAGAACAGTATACCATGAATTGCAGATACTGATTTTTTAAGTCATTACTGTAAATGACCCTGACCTTCCAAGCCCTGATCGAAGTATTAAAAATAATATCAAAAGTTTCGCAGCAGTAAAATTTTGTAGGTTGGAACGATTTTTGAGTGTCGATAGTGGAACTTTTTTTTACCCTGGCGTTCCAAGCTTTGATCGAAGTATTAAAAATAATATCAAAAGTTTCGCAGCAGTGAAATTTTGTCGGAACGATTTTTGAGTGTCGGTCGTGGAACTTTAAACAAACAATAATTTAATTTACGCTTATAAGTATTTTTAGGTATCAACGATTCAACAAGCACGTTTTATTGCAAAACCGGGCTTCCCTGTGAATAATTGTCTTAAACAACTACTTCTGTATACATGTTCCACTTTAAACTTAATATCTTTATATACAAGGCTATCTTGTTCAAAACGTATTTGTTATTAAAATAAGTTGCACTTTACTACTCAAGTTGGGTCCTTAACAAGGCTTTATATTTAACTGTATTCTTTTACAGGTGTATTCTTTATACCAATAGAATTGCATAAAATTAGAATATTTCATTTATTTTATCTTTAACAAGGCTTCACATGTTATTATACGATTTTGTACTATGAACATGGTTAATATTTTGTATACAAGTGATAAGAAAAATTGTATACACTTACTCGTCCAAGTTTTGAACAATACTGTTTACTCAATTCGTGTGCAAGCGACAACAGTCTATACAACCAAAGTCTACTAATTGATCTCGTAGGGAGGATTCCGTGGGTATACAAGTTATAGTTTTTTCTGTACAAGGTTTCTTTTCTACTTATACGTTTCCTTGACTCAATCAGATCTTGAGAGATTCTAGGAGTCTTAATTTAATGGTTCTATTTACCAATTGTAACTGTTCATTGAAATAATCAATAACTTCACTCAGTTTCTTATCTATATATGTTGATCTTTGCACTGATCGTGAGTAATTTGATAGTTTGGTATTTACTTTAAGTGACAAATAATGACGTTCAGATTACACCTTGTATCGATTGGAGGCCACCTGTATTGCCACTACTGTATCTGTCAGTTGCTCTCTGTTGTTAATTTGATCAGTTGATCTCTTATTAGCACGTGCTTTACTCCTTTGCAGCCTTTTATTAGTTTGTGTAGCGTTAAAGCGTGTTGTGGAATAATAGGGACAATCATTAAAGACTACTGTTGATGTGTCATTCACCTTTTCATAGTGTTAATAACCTATAGTCAGTTAGAATACTCTCTGTAGTTTGATAGGGGGATTAATGAAACTTTATGTAAGTATACTTCCCTGAATCTTTCTGTTTGTATGCCAGATCGCAAGTTCCTAACATACAATCACTACAGGATTATCATATTTCTGAACTTTCGTCAATAATCTTCCTATCGATTTTCTGTAAGTAGCGCTATTCCCTTACTACTTGTAATGTTAAAGTCACTAGCAACACTATTTTGAATCAAATATGATAAACACGGCCCTTTACTATCCGAAATCAGAAAAGTTTTTCGGGTAGAATTTCTTACGAACACAATCAATAGTCAGACGCCGAATTATTGCTGTGTGCCGGGTTGTAGGAACGAAAGGGGTCATTAATTCTGTACAGATGATACCCAGTGTTTGAAATGGCGAGCTGCAATCAGAAGAACCGAGCCTTCTACCAGAAATTGTGGAAACCAAGCAGGAATAGCATTGTTTGCCATTTCCATTTTACAGTGGACCACTATAGACCAGCAGGACTTTCAGGTTATTAACATTGATATTTTCAACCTAATCATAACACGTTATTTGTTCAGGAATGTTGATCTTTCATATTTGTAGTTGAATTAAGTAAAACAGGTCCTTTTTGCTGAGAAAGATGAGGGGATTAGTAAAACAGATTGTCTTTTCGTGGTAAGAGCAATGCTTTAAGCAGAAAACTTTTTTGTATGTTTATGACAGATGTAGACTTTTTTTTAATCTGTCAAGTTTTCTAGCCATACTCCAATGAACAAATTCGAAATAAAGCATGGGCTATTATGGCATTTAAATTGACACATTTTATGGCAGTGATGCTTTTAACCACTAGGCGGTTACTTTTGCTAGTAAATACTCCTTTAGGCTTATAATTTGGCAGAAAATTTGTTCAAAATAAACATGATGTAAATTTTGTACAAACAATATCTGGAATTATCTTTGTGCGAGCAGCCTAGTATCTGGAAATGGCACTTTACATCATTCCTATTATGCCTATTGAAAGTTTCGAAGCTTAAATAATAAAAAAAAGCAGCTCCTCTCTCTAATGGCCCGTCATTTGTAAATTCAAATGTCATAGAATATTCAATTAACCCTGTCAATCAAGCTACCACGTTTTGTTACAAATTCATGTGTAAGAATAAAAAAATGGCCCAGTATTTTGACCAAAAATTGAATTGGCATATATTAATGTTAATAGGTCACCATTTCCATCCATATGTATCGAACGTTTTGTGTTTCTTACTCGCATTTCGATGACGTCATAATGGGTTATGACGTTTGCGCGAGTATGGAGATTTTGAGAAAAATCTGTATATTTGCAACCTATTTTCTCAAATTTCAGTTTGGCAACACCTTTCGACCAAAATATTTTTTATCCACAGAGAATGGAAAAACAATTTTAAAAGTAAATTCAAATGAGTAAATTTTGGTCGAAGGCTGTTGACGCTTCGAAAATTAATTTTTTTGCAACAACCCTGCAATGCCATACACTGAAAACAGTAATTGCGGATTTAATACATCGATGTTTCTTCACTTAAAATGGAAAACGAAGTTACACCTTTTTAGCAGTAGTGAAAGACAAAAAATATTTAGTTCAGACCCACACTGATTCAAATGAGAAGTACACTGAGACTGACGTAATCAAAATATTAGAATTTTTGATCGACAATATTTTTGTCGAATTCGGAGGTCGTGTTTTCTAACAGACAATAGGGATTCCTATGGGAACTAACTGCACTACTTTTATCTGACCTTTTCCTCTACTTGTACGAGACCAGGGGCTTACAAAAAGAAAACAAAAACATTTAGCCCAGTCCTTTAATTTCAGCTTTCGCTACATAGACGATGTACTTTCTCTTAATAATATTAACTCCCAATGAGCCTGAAATTAAAGAAACAACTGATACACCTACTTCAGCTTCGTACCTGTAACATCAGCAGATATAGACACAGTAATTATACATCTATTTGCAATAAGTTTATACTGGCCGAGAGATGATTTTAAGCATCTCGTGTATCTTTGGTTGAGTAAGAAGAAACCAGATTTATACAATATAACAGATACTATTCTTCTGCTTGAATTTTTTTTAAAGTTAGACATGTCGGAGCTATCATCGCTATATGTCTTTGCATTGGAGGTAACGACTATTTGCCCAACTTTCATGGGATTTCTCATGATAGCATCGTTTCAACGGTAACATCTGACAAGGAATTGATTTCCAGCTTGATCAAGTTCACATATAATGTTTGTGGTAGTATTGGTTCATGTTCGTTGATGGAAGGTGCATATCTTAAGATGATGAAGAAACTGTATTGCCCAAAAAACATTAACAGTGAAATGCTTTCTCTGGCGGAGGTTCGCCAATTGTCGACCAAGCCACCAAATAAATCTGAATTTAAACGCCCGCATTCCTGGATGCCACCGGAGACGGCTTTTAAAAATTTTTCATTTGTATACTATACCCTTTCAAATTTTGAAAATGACCAAAATGAAAGCGGATATTCATGAAATGGGAAAAGGTGTACCCTAATATTAAAGCCCGTTTCTTTGACAATTTTGAACAATTTTTAGTGAATCAAAGTCTGTATACAGTCAAAAGAAGAACAACTCGATATAAAATCAAATCATGGTTCGAATCTCTAAAATAGTAAATTTGGATTTTTTTTAAATATGGGTAATATAAGTTCAGAAAATTGACTTCAGTAATAAAGACATATTAGATGTAGATTTAGTTAAAGGATACCTTTAACATCTGGAAGAGTTAAAGATGGGTAAAGAAAAAAAAATATGCAGAAGAAGAAAAAGGAGAATGAATAACAAAATAACTATAAAAAATATAATTGGAAACAACTGTTTGAAGAAAAAAAATTGCAAAATTAACAACCACTGCTTTGGATATATATATTTCACATCGTGATTTAGGTAAATTTAAATTAAAACGGGACAAAGTGACTGCAGTAATAAACCACACATTAGGTAAATCAATATACAACCAAGTGCTGCCAAATAACCAGAGTGGTGAATTAAACCAATATGTGAGTTCTGGCAACAATTCTAGCGGACTTAGTGAAGAATCAGAGGTTCAGAATAATAAGGATGATCTTTTTCTGAATAAATATAGTTCCTCTGATGAATCTTCGTCAGACAGTGACAGTAATATGGAAGTCGCAGAAAATAATGCTCAGTAAACTTTAAGTGGGCCTAGGGTTTCAGCACCAAAAAGATACAAGGACTATTTTGCTATCTAATAAATTTGTATTTATTTCATATACTTTATTTGTACATGTGAAACTGTGGTAACAGGTTGTACATGAATTGATGAACAACAAAATGATTTATGTCTGTATACACATACATTTTCAGCAATAATACAAATAAAATGTAGAGTTGTCTTTGATTGAACCTATCCATATATCAATGCATAGCTCAGTCCGTAGCTGAATTTTGCTTTTCTATTTAGATCATTTTGGTAATTTGTTCTCTATCAGCTTTTACAAGTTTTCTGGACTTCCAACTGATTTGGTTTCATCTGCACTGATGAGACAGAAATGCCCCCCCCCCCAAAAAAAAAGAGAAAAAAAAATTAAAACTCCACTTTTATGAACTAAATAACAAAGAAAACTTAGCAAATTATCGTGTCCATCAAAGTTTCAAAAAGCCTTAGTTACCTTGTTTCATACTCATTACATGTACACTTCTTTTTTTTTCGGGCTGTAATGTTAATTTTATTTCATTTGTTTGAACTTTATCCTTCTGTGTTTACATTTATCGATACACTTCGGACATAAATGGTTCCTTAAGTCTGTTTCCTAATACAAAACTAATACAACAGTCAAAGAAACAACAGGGTGTCAGACCTACGATTGACATCCTCGGATATTTAAGCCCTGGCTAAATTGAGAGGAGGGTTAACTTTTTTACATTTGTCCACAAATCTATCTTTTTCACATTATTTACACCAGTATTTTAATTTATCTACCGCCGTGCGCGGTCCCGGCTTATGAATAGGCCCGCAGCATCCTCTGAGCATGGAGTATGATTCTTCCTAACAGAGGACCCCGAGGGAACCCCGGGATATAGAAATAGGACCTATTATCTCCGGCTTGCGGAGTGTGACCCCTCCTAAACGGAAGCTGACCCCGAGGGTCCCGGGATATAGAAATAGGACCCATTCCGTGGTTGTGCGGGATTAATAGATACACAACCCATCTTTCGGATGGAATGTAAACTCAGGTCCATGTGTTGGAAGAAATGCCACGCTTCCTGCACGTTCAAGAACCCTTGTAGCAATCTCTTTTTGGGGTGGTCCGTAGGTGATCGGCTACAAGGCTAAATTCCCCGCCCTTGACGATTTCGCCCTACTTTTCCAGTGACAGTCAGAATTTTCCGTCCCATGGACTTTTCCATACCCCAAAGTGATAATTTATTAACAAACTTGTTCTCGTCTTGATATAGCTGAAATATTGCTGAGTAGACGTTAAACAATATTCAATCAATCAATCAATCAATCAATCAATCAGACACCCATGAACAATGAGGGTGTGTTGAAAGACAACCCTGAATTATTGAAGGGCGTTGGTCTCTTCCTAAGGTGAGGCAAACATTCAGGTCTAACCTTCTGTCACACCGATGGTACACCCTCCGCGACACGTACCCGTTTCGTTACTCGACAAGTTAAAGGATGAAATAGACTTTGGAAAAATCTGACATAATTTCCAAGGTAGAAAAACCCACTCTGTGGTGCAACTCCCTAAGTGTAGAGAAACCGGTCAGTAGAAAGTTGCGCGTATGTCTTGATCTGAAGGACCTTAACGACGCAATAGTCCGTCCGCATTACCCTATGAAAACTTTAGAAAACATCCTGCCAAAATTAACCGGCGCGAGATATTTCACCATGTTAGATGCCCGTTCGGGATATTAAACCATCAAATTTAGTACCGAGACGTCATATCTCACTACTTTCAATACCCCCTTTGGACGATACTGTGTCCGTAGGCTTCCGTTCGGATGAAATTGTTCGCAGGATCTGTTTCAGTCCAAAATCGACGAATGCATTGAAGGCATGGAAAGAGATGTCGCGAAAGTCGATGATATTCTAGTTTTTGGCTCAACACGTGCTGAACATGACCAGAACTTATAAATGTGTTACAAATGGCCCGCGAC
>MJUU01068082.1:25710-39657 GCA_002080025.1 Modiolus philippinarum | reverse complement strand
TAAGCACTCAAGGAAGTTGTACCATTCAAGATCTGGCTTATAACTTAAGTGTTAGCCAGTCATGTAAGAAATGTAGTGACCTTATTTCAATCAGGAGCCTCATACCTTAAGCATATGCATCTACTGATTAAAGATTAATCTTCTGCAAATTGTAGTATCAAAAATCTAGACTGTAACACAAACTTTACCCGAAGTCACTCATGCACGAAATGTAAGTCAAACTGACCTAATTTTTATCTGGAGCTTTGTAACTTTACAAGATGCATCTACATACAAAATATTATTCTTCTACGAGTTGTATCTAAAATCCAAGCTGTAACACAAACTTTAACCTAAGTCACTCATGCATGAAATTTAGGTCAAAGTGACTCAATTTTCATCTGGAGCTTCTTAACTTTACAAGATACCTCTACATACAAAATATTATTCTTCTACAAGTTGTAGTATCCCAGATCTGGACTCTTACAAAAACTTTAACCTAAGTCACTCATGCATGAAATGTAGGTAAGTGACCTAATTTTTACCTGAAGCTTCGTTACTTTCCAAGACGCATCTACAAACAAAATATTATTCCTCTATAAGTTGCAGTATCCCAGATCTGGACTCTTACAAAAACTTTAACCTAAGTCACTCATGCATGAAATGTAGGTCAAAGTGACCTAATTTTTATCTGGAGCTTCGTAACTTTACAAGACGCATCTACATACAAAATAGTATTCCTCTACAAGTTGTAGTATCCTAGATCTGGACTCTTACAAAAACTTTAACCGAAGTCACTCGTGCATGACATGTAGGTCAAAGTGACCTAATTTTTATCCGGAGCTTCGTAACTTTTCAAGACGCATCTACATACAAAATATTATTCCTCTACAAGTTGTAGTATCCCAGATCTGGTCCCTTACAAAGGCTTTAACCCGAGTCACTCATGCATGAAATGTAGGTTAAACCCACCTATTCATATATCAACCTCAAGTTCTCTTCAAGATGCATCCATGGACAAAACATTGTCCATCTACGACTTGTTATTCAAAAGATACATGTATATGGTCTTAAGTTTGAACGGACGGACGAACGGACGAACGGACTAACGAGCGAAACGCTATATCCCCTCCCCAACTTCGTTGGGCGAGGGGATAGTAACGCATAAGCCTCAAAAGTGAAACATTTGAACACGAATTGTCGTCTAAAGAAAGAACATAACTGCTGCAGTAGGCTTTGCCGTTGACTTACCATAATAATTTCTTGTAAGTAAAATAATAATCAGCGAGGCTATTTTTGAACCTGGTTTGAATTCTGAACAGAATGAGTTAGATAGCTCCGAAGACCCTTCCAAAGTGTGCTATCCATGTTTTTGTGCAGTGTTAAGCGGGAGGGGTGACTATTGACCTTGTGCTGCATATGTATGGGGTTGAATCATTCATAAGAATGAAAAATTTTCATCATTAAATTTTATTGCCTTTTAATATTTAACAATGTATAGTTAGTACTTTGTATACATAAACATGTTGAATTTAAAACTTTTGGCAAAAAGACAATAGTTAAGATGAAATTTCAAAATCAGGATAAATTACATGTATTCTACTAGTCCTAAGTGATATTGTCCTAATACAAAATTTATTAGGAATCACAGAAAAAAATGTTACAGGGTGTGGATTGTCCTTCTTTGGGAAATCAGGATAAATTCGTTACACAGTGCTGAATTGTCATATTACGGAATTTATCGAATCAATAAAATTCATATCGGATTCGGCTTCGCCTCATCCGATATGAATTTTATTGAACCGATAAATTTCCGTATTAGGATAATGCCGCACGGTCTAACAAATACAACACATCGGCAGTAAGAGGCCAATTTGTGGGTAAAATTTTCTGGTCAATTGATCTCAAGGCTAATGTAACGGATGCAAGCAGAGTATCTTGTCGATATTCCCTATTACGTAAAGAATGTAGGTTACGTCCCAGCTTTTCTGGATCTTTAATCAGTTTTGGGAATTGTTTACAACATTTCCGTAAAAAACGGGGATTAGAAATACCCATAGTAATAAACAGATTGTGAGAAACGCCGTATTTAGATATTAAATGTTCATATCTATAATAAAACTTCTGAAAGTCAACAACTTATGAAATATGTTGTATCTATTTTAAAACTTCTGAACTCTGTAACCCTGTTGTAAAATTTTGGCTGTGATACCGGTAGTAAGGTTCCGTTCAATAAAATCGTCAAACGCGTGCGAATCATACTACTTAAGAAATATACACCGCGTAGGATGGACCTTGAGGAATGTCGCCGTCATAAAAAGGGATATCAGTAATACTGAAATCATCCCTTTTATCATTTATTTTAGTTCTTATTTTACCAAAGTTTTGTTTTACCTTGTATTTGTGAAGATTTTGCCTTCCGTATCCTTTCATTGCTTATTTTAGACTGGAGTTTGGCTCATCTGCAGGGTGGAGTCAGTAGACAGATTTCCCATGCCAGAGATTTATGGTCAATATTCATTTCTAGTGCTTGAGAGAATTTCTCATACTTTCAAATGTTGACGTTTGTATTTTTGGAATATCAAATTCTTATTCTGATCACCTGTTTATTGTGTCTACATCACATGATTTTGTTATGCCAAGTTTTACCTACTTTTGACTCGATGAGCATTTTTTGAAGTGTAGTGATTGTTTTCTGTTAGCCTTGATGTCGGGCAACAAATGACAACGATTGTAAGAACACTTTGTCAGTTAATGTTGTGTTTGTCGATACCCCTGCATTCATGAATAATCAAATAATAGACGCGGCGTTGCTCGCCAATAAGCAATGAATTCCGCTCAAACCTGTGCTTGGGGTCGTTTAAATCTTACTGATAGGTATGTGCAAAGCTCATTTTAGAATATTTTACGAAAGAATATGGAGTAAATGAACATGAGACCATAACACATATGTAAACTCCAACTGCAATAATTTTAATGAGCTGTATGGCCATTTCGGAAATTAATTCATCAGCAGCAGCACTAGAACCCAAACAAAGGAAATCCATAATTTCAAATAAAGGGCTACACCGAGCGCAGCATGATACGACCGCAGCATGTCGATCACTGAAATTTCAACAAAAGTAGTTCAAAGTGAATGTGGACACAGTAAAGAGCTTGACACAATAATTAGATTGACACAAAAAGAAGCTTGACACAGTTATGAGCTGGAAACAAACTACGGAAAAAAATCAACCCTTTTGATCACTTATTGATAGAAAAATCTGTAAGTGCTATGCAAAATATGTTACTATCAACTAACACTTTACATCCATAGAAATAAAAAAAAATCCATCGAAATCTGATGAAAAATAAAAATTTGACATATTTAGAAAAATTGCAATTTTGGCCCTTTTGACCCTTTGTAGCTCGGAAAAGGTAAAAGCAACGCCAAATCATTCGGCATACTACTGAAAGCTTACATCAAGAGGAATCCAAAGAAAAAAATCCCATCAAAATCCGATGAAAAATAAAGATTTGACATATTTAGAAAAATTGCAATTTTTGCCCCTTTGACCCCTTGTAGCTCGGAACCGTATATGCCGCGCAAAATCCGTTGACATACCTCTGAAAGCTTACATCAAGAGGAATCCAAAGAAAAAAATCCCAAGGAAATCCGATGAAAAATAAAGATTTGACATATTCAGAAAAGTTGCAATTTTGGCCCCTTTGACCCCTAGTAGCTCAGAAAAGGTAAGAGCTACGCCAAATCCATTGACATAATACTGAAAGCTTAGATCAAGAGGAATCCAAAGAAAAAAATCCCATCGAAATCCGATGAAAAATAAAATTTTGACATATTTAGAAAAATTGCAATTTTGGCCCCTTTGACCCCCTTGTACCTCGGAAACGGTAAGAGCTACGCCAAATCTGTTGACATACTTCTGAAAGCTTAGATCAAGGGGAATCCAAAGAAAAAAAACCCATTGAAATCCGATAAAAAATTCCACATTATCTGCAAATTCGCAATTTAGGCCCCTTCGGCCCCCCATAGCTGGGAAAGGAAACAAGTTACCAAAAAATCTAATAGCTGAGTGCCATATTAATTTTTCACAAGGAATCCATTGAAAAAAACTGCATCAAAATCAGACTTAAAATAAAAAAATATTTTTTTTTAGATTAGCCCCTGTTGGGTCCCATTTATCTCGTGAGCGGTACATGCTACGTGAAATCCGTTGCATAATTCAGATTGGAAATTTCCTCAGGAGTACACTGAAACAAACCCCATCAAAATCAAATATATAATAAAGATTCTACAGTCAAATATGTAAAAACACCCAATTTAACCCTTTTTTGGCCCCTAATTCTGAAATGGGTGGGGCCAAAAACTAAAGGAAAAAAAAAGTTTCTCAAGAATGTTCCAAGAAACATCATACTAAGATTTGAAAATAATCCGTCCACTAGAAATAAAGTTATGCTGTCCACAGACACGAAAATACCTAATTTAACCCCTTTTTGGCCCCTTTTTTGCCTCTTTTTCAAAAACGGGCTCGGCAAGGAACGCGAAATTAAAACCCGGGCTTAAGCTTGTGCCAACAAACATCATGCTAAAATTTGGTAACAATCCGTTCTCTAGAACCAAAGTTTTGCTGTCTACAGACGCCGACGCCGACGCCAACGCCGACGCCAACGCCGACGCCGACGCCAGCGCCATACCATAATACGACCGCAAAATTTTTGCGGTCGTATAAATATGTTTAAAATGCATAAAACCAAACGAAATCCGAATAATCAGTAATACCAAATATAGCTGATGGAGGGAGTTAATAATTCGGTTTTAGAATTTACATAAATTTAGATAATAGTAATTGATAACAGTGTACACATGAGGTATTATCTCATTTACAAGTACACCATATCTAAGAAAATATAGAGCATACATCTCTACCATGGGGAAACAACGGCAGTAGAATACCGAAGGAACATGGGAAGCGAAGACTGCAAAAATCGAAATCTAAAGACATGGCAAAAACGGCAACAGAGAAAATCAACGACAAAACAAGGACGTGAGACAGCTACAAAGCACGGAAATAAAAAGACGACATTAAACCTAAGGCACTCATAGTGTGAACTCCCATGAAAACCGGGAATGACATCAGGTGCTCCGGAAGGGTAAGGGTGTCCTGTCCCGCTAACCACACCCGTCACACTATCAGTGAGGCATATATTTTTTGAAAGATCTGCTTGGTAGGGGATTGGTTAATGCCATTTTCTACCCCTTAGACAAAACCAATTGAAATCTATTCTCATGTTACTTCTCTAACCCTCAAACAGTACCATGGTAAAATTTTGAAAAAGATTTGGTAAATCTTTATAGTATTCAAACAATCACAATGAAAATCGGTAGGTAGCACAAACATCACTGACGAAGACAAAACTAAAATTGAACAGTATGATATACAAGACAACACGAAAAACTAAAGTACTGACATTGTGAACTCCCATAAAAATCGGGAGTGACATCAGGTGCTCCGGATGAGCAAGCATGTCCTGCTCCGCTAGCGGCGCTCGTCACACTATCGGTGAGTAAATCCAGGGTAGAGTCAAATCGGTTATGTCAAATCCGTGAAGACGTGAAATCTAGCTGAAAATGTCCGTTTCCATTTGGGACATCTGACAATGATATCATAGTGACGGCCATAAAATTTCAGAAGGGATGAAGGCAATACATGCTGAATAAATCCCTGACTAAGCAACTTTTCGGACAGTGTTTTTGCTCTATTCAAAAATCACTGTATAAACTACATGTGCGACAGTGACGAATCAACTGTGAAATGTAAACTCCATAGACTGGAGAGGTAGGTATATTGCTGCTCAGAAAGGGAAAATTCACAATTGGGAAGTTAAAAATCATCACGTTTGTCATATAGCTTAGATATCAAACGACCATCTTCATCAATGTATATAAACAGATCTAAGTACGAAGCTGAAGTAGGTGCGTCATTAGTCTCTTTAATTTCAAGCTCATTGGGATAGATCTGGTGTAAACATTCCTTGAATTTTGGATTATTAAGAGAACTTACATCGTCTATGTAGTGGAAGCTGAAATTAAAGGACTGGGCTAAATGTTTTTGTTTTTTCTGTGTTAGCGCTTGTAAAAACTTGGCCTCATACGGGAAATAAAAGAGATCAGCTAAAAGCGGCGCGCAGTTAGTTCCCATGGGAATCCCGATTGTCTGTTGAAAAACGCGACCTCCAAATTCGACAAAAATATTATCTATTAAAAGTTCCAACATCTTGATTACGTCATTCTCCGTGTACTTCTTGTTTGACTCAGTGTGGTTATTTACAAAATATGTTTTGTCTTTCCCTACTACTAAGTGTATCTGCGTTCTCCGTTTTTAGTGCAGAAACGTTGAAGTATCAAATCAGAAATAATGTTTTCAATTTATTGTGTGGCAGGGTAGTATAGAGAGTAGAAAAATCAAAAGTTGGTATGCTGTGACAATGGGTGAGACTGCTAGAGGATAGCTGTTCAAGAAGATCTTTAGATTTTTTTAGAATCCACATCTAATTGACGCCGCTCGTGGAGTATACTTTATCACAGTAACTTTTTCAGGCCATCTCTGAATGCGGTCAATAAAGTAGTAAGGTGCTTAGAAAAAGGCTTAGTGGTGCATCTGGGAGACCCCGCAATGAATCTCTATTTGTATGGGTTCTTGTGAAGTTTAGGGACCCAGTAGATATAGGGGAGCTGATTGTTTTCATCACCCGATTTGATGCCAAAGGATGTTAAAACTGAGTCATGATATTCAATAATCTCCTCGCTTGATAGAGTAGTGGGAGTATAAGTTGGGTTTCCTGATGAACTATCAAGTCCCATCTCCTTAACCAGACAGTCAAGATAGTGTTTCTTACACACAAACAGCATGTTGTTAGAAGCTTTGTCTGCAGGGACAATGACGTAATTTTCGTGGAGGACGAGAACGCGGGGATCTTCAAATTTACTAGGATTTCTGGAGTTCAATGATGTTTTCAAACGCCAGATACGATTCACAATTAACGACTTAATGGACATGATCCAGTCTGACAGCGTCTCGACATCTTTCTCTTTCTTTGTCCACTTCCTCGCATAGTCCTCAACTGCATCCATCAAAATTTTGAAGTTGTACTTCCAGTTTATATGCTGGGATTCACGGAATAAGGAACCTCTTGAAATCAAAGTACTGAAGTACTGTTTAGTCGGATTTACGCTTTAATTTCGAAAAAAAGATAATCGTAAAATTATTTACGGGCAACAAAAGACTAAATAGAAAATGTTGAAGGTATAGAAGATCAAGAAATATAAAAGCGTTGTTGCATTTGGTTAATTTTACCATATATCTGTAGGAATTTTGTCTCCTGTACATTTAATCGTTGAAAATATCCATTATTTTTTCTTGAAGTGTGGAATTAGATCTCCATTGATTGAGTTGTATTCTCTTTAGTTTTCTTCTGTTAAAATTTTCAAAATTTTGCTTTTTGGCTTTCATATTTTCTTTAAAAAATCAAACTATTTTTACCATCTGTAGTTATAATGCACTCATCTCCCCATTTTATTTGCCAAGTCATCTTACAACCAACTCGATGACTATCCTGTGGTCGAGGTCGTGTGTATTTTGACTTGTCTTTTGGTCCCTCTTTCGGGCAATGGATGACAGTGTTTATTAGAGTACTTTGCCTGATATCTTATGTCTGATCCCGCATCCATTGATGTAGACAAACATGTCGATCAAGTGAATTCTGCTCAAGCCAATGCCATTAGTGCTAGGGTCCGTCTCTAATGTACTATTAGGTATTAGTGTTTTCTCATTGTTGGAAGCCTCATATATTTTTGCGTCTAACAAATGGATATAACAAACGTACATCTCTTGGTAGTGGTTTATTTGTACGCTAGGTTATTGCAAGGTTATATTCTTTACCGTTGAAAGCTTCCAATGTCTAGTGTCGGTCCATCTGGTTGATTACAGCATTGATAATTAGGGGAATATAAAAGGTGTCCAATTAAACTGCAATGTTAGTGATAAAGAAAAGACGTTTTTTCTGTTTTAGCTAATATAAGTAAGCATGGACAAAAGTAGATGATAAAACGGGGAATATAATTTTTATCTACCGATTCCATAAAAATGTGTTGGTATTTTATTGAAATGGATAAAAGAAGTACGTCACATGTAAATGTTGTACATATTTCTTATGTATCTTGACCATATTATGATTCCGAAGTAACAAGGGAACATCTTGCATAACTGTCGAAATTTGGCAAAAAAACATACTTTTCACATCGCCTCTGCGTTGCATTAATAAGACTTCAAATTTATGTGTATCGTATTTTTTTTGTAGACAAGAGAGAAAAAATTTCAGTGTTTACTAATGACTAAATACCGAAGTTACTGTGAATTTGAATTCTGCATATTACTAATTGATAAGTTTAAATTCTACAGATATACTCAATTCGAGTTGACATTTTTTTTACATTTGCATTGATCACTTCAAGGCCGTATATCAATATACGTCCCTACATGATCACTTGTCAGTATCACCAATACTTTATAAATCTGAACAAAAATATTTCAAAAGACAGTGAAATACACCGGCGGATCCAACATTCGAAAAGGGGAGATCCAATGAGGTTCCAGTCAAATTCTGGACGAAATTTAATAAAAAAAAAAAAACGGAGATAAAGGGGAGGTATCCAACCCCGAACACATCTCTTAATCCGCCAATGAAAACATGAATAATTGTTCATCCTTTGTCTCTAAGAGTCTACTTAAAACAAAAATATATATTGGCAATTAAAAATTGTTTTCAGTATCAATAACAGAGCTATACAAGTTATCATTTTTGACCAATTCTTAATCAAATTAGCACTACGTGCAAACTACGCTTACTAAATAAGAAAGAATTCTAAATCCTCGGTTTATTATTTTAGTTTTATAATTTTTTAATCAGATGCTGAATTATTTGAGTTATTATTTAATTATTATTATTATTTTTTTTGCATCTTTTAAATTCAGAAACATAACAAATATTCAGGTCACAGGTAATTGATTATTATTTCTACAAATACGGTAACATGTGAAGTTATTTATAATTAACTTGTCACGTGGCACAATGTCAACTGCTAAAATATTCCCTAGACAATTCTATTTTGATTATACTTTAACCTTACATTTATATGTTATATTTCTTATGCAGTTTACATTAATGTTGAAATAAAATTTGTCAACGAATTTGGCCTCAAAAAGTTGATTTTTGATCTCGAAGTGCATATTCATACCCGGGATTTTTCTGAAGAAAGCGACAGCATAAGAAGGATTTACGTACCGTAAATCCTTCTAAAAACCTCTCGTAGTTTGATATTGTCTATAATATCTAGGTCACCGGTTATCACGTGACCAGTCGGATTGTAATTGAATGAGGAAGTGGAGCAAGTACAATCAGGTGGTTTAGCTTTGAAGTCGTCAATTTTGAAATCACGCAATACCCGTTTGTAATTGAAAATGGAAGTTGCAATGGGTTTAGTGTAGAAATACGAAATAAGTGGAACAGATTGATCTTTGAAGTAAGGTGGAATGTTTGATGTGACTGTTTTGCTATGTAGAATGTTGGCCAGATTTATGGCGTCTAAGCCTTTATTGGAGAATTGAATTTTGAGAAAAGTCCGGTAATCAGGTTCGTTGGCTGATTCGCGGACAGGTTTGAATGGTCTGTGGTTTGCTTTATCCAAAACAATTGCTGTTAATTTATATTCTAGGGAATGCCAATCAGTCACTGTTGATGCTAAACATGTTTTGTAGAAAGAATGAAGCTTTGAAAGGGGCAAAGAATAAAATTTGGTACGAATGTGATGAATACCTAGTGGAACAGTCATAAATGGAAGAAGACCATTTATTGAAATGTCGTGCAGACGCGGGGCAGTGTAATGCCCGTGTCCATGGCTACGCGGTCTGTGTTGGCTTCCATTTAATATATTCATCACATTCACCGAACTACATCCTGGACTTGATAGATTTCCTACACTTTTGATGTTATCATTACAACCATAGGGTATTGCTGTACCTAACTCTTTAATCCAGTATTCCTTTCCTCGTAGACGATAAGGTGTACTTAGCATAGGGTTGTTTGTCTTATGGTATATTTTTTCAATAATCCTGACTTTCATGTTCACAACTGAATGATCAGGTTGGTTGAAATGTGCGTAAACATGTCGGGTCTTATTGTCCTTGACTTCGTATCTATGTCCGCACATACGTTTGTTCAACCCGTCTTTTGTTTCCTCTATATAAATCAAGCCACAAAGAGAGCACTCTAAGCCATATAAGAATTCTGGAGGAGCAATTCAGTTCTAGCTGAATATGACTTGTTGGTAAGGTTGCTTGTTAAATTTGAGTCAGTAACAAGAATATTGCATGTTTTGCAATTTTTTTACGCGGCATGATGAAATTGTGCCTTGCGATTGCTGATCAGGAAAATTTAAGATATCCTTTAATATAACAGAACAAGGTTTGATGTTGGGGTAGAATCAAATTTGTTATAAGAAGAAAACGTGTGATCTGAGAATTTCTCCTGAGAATCAGTCGAAGTTCATTATGTACGACCCAGGCGCCTAGTTGTCCCGATGAAACCGTGTCCATAGCTTCATCGGTAAGGGTCCTTTTTAATTTGTTTTACCAACTCCACACTGCAATAAAAGACAAACTACTGTATTAAATATTTTACGAAAGGATGTGTAGTTAAGGAACACATGAGACCATAACACATATGTTAACTCCAACTGCAATAATTTTAATGAGCTGTTTGAATATTTCGGAAATTAATTCCTCATCAGCAGCATTAGAACCATTACAAAGGAAATCCATAATTTCAAAAAATGTTTAAAATGCATAAAACCAAACGAAATCCGAATAATCACTTTTATCAAATATAGCTAAGGAGAAAACTACGATGGATGACCTTGTTGTGACTTTACGATGAAAAACAACATTTTAAGCGTTGTTCCATTTCTTACTTTTACAATGTATTTGTCTAGACTTCGTCAACTGTATTTTTTTCTCCATTTCGCTGCAATGCTTATTTAGACTGGAGTTTGGCTCTCCTTCAGGGTGGAGTTCGTAAAAAGATAGGAGGGATGTATGCTCTATATATATATTTCCAATTACGGTGTACTAGTGCTTGAAAGAATTTCTCATATGGATGAACTATCATGCTTTCAAGTTTTGGCTTTGTTAGTCTTTGTAATATCAAATTGTTATTCTGAACACCTGTTTATTTTGCCCTATCTCATAACTTTATTACTAATAATTACTGTCATTCAAAAAGCCTTTACTGAATCAGAAAATATGTTGAATGTTTTCGGTTATAAATCCTCATTTTTTTCAAATAAACAATTGAAAAGGAAAAGTATGCTACGAAGAAAAATAGGTGCGCAGTATGCTTGATTTTCTAATTGATAATATATTTGTCACATTTGGAGGTGTTATTTATCAACATCAATTTGGAATACCAATGGGCAATAATTGTGCTCCTCTACTTGAAAACTTGATTTTATATTCTTACAAGTTCTTCAGTGACTCGTAAAAGATAACAAAATAAAAAATGCTAGATTGATGATGTTCTTTCCATCAAAATGATCATCTCAGTGTCAAAATTTACGACGATTTTAATTTAAAAATTATCAATTCCCCTATCATGTACAATAATATTCCAGGTTCTCCTGCTTACGGAGTGTATGTTTAACAGGTGATTCGTTACAAAAGAGCTAGCACAAATTATACCGACTTTCTCATCAGATATATTTCTGACCGCCTTGTTAATCAAGGCTTCACAAAAATTCCATGTCATATGATCATTTAAAAAAGTTTTTAACAAGAAATCAGTCCCTTGTGGAAAAATTAAAAGTTACGGTCTGAATTCAAGATTGTTTTTTACTTAGTATTGGGATGACTACGACATTTCAATAGTAATTGATTTTAATTGCTACCGGACACTCCCGCGATGGAAGGGGGGTTTGCATGCCATAAAACCGGTTTAACCCAATATTTCTTTTGAAATGCCTGTACCAGTCTGGACATTTGCGGTCGACAATTTTCCAGTTGTTTCTACCGGATTTGTCTTTGTCTCATTGACTTCGGTAATAGACAACTCTGCTAGGTAAATCTGGGTCGGGCAACGTATGAAAAGGATTCTAAGAACACTTTGCCAGTGGGATTTATGAATGATAACAACCCCGCATTCTATGATAATGAACAGCATGGTTGTAGCATTGCCCAACAATTAGCAATGAATTCAGCTTCAGCTCAAACCAGTGCTAAGGGCCATCTTGAATTTACTGTGAGGTATATGTAAAGCTTATGGTTGAAGATTAGGAACAAAAATTTATGCGTTTTTACAATGCTTTGTGTATTGGTAGAGACTTTGTCCGATGTAAATTTGCTCTATATCGCTTCATTGCTACTTAGATACCTGGAAAATGTAATGTGGTCCATTTATATTGACAAAATTTTAAAAATTAAGTTTCACGACAAGAAATTTATATTTCAAATAGATTGACATAATAACAAAAACAAAAAACAAAAACGCATGCCGTTTCTACTTGTCTTTAGTGCGTCTTCTCTCAATCACAAAATATTCGTAGAGAGATAACAAGGCAACCAGAAAAGCCTTTAACAATTCAGTTTTTATTTACAGGGGTATTTTATAATTGGACGTAAAAGCTATAAATATGTTTATTTCGCTGAACTTGATTACTCTTTATTTAGGGGCCAACTCCGACCTGCCGTTAGGTGTGGGTTTCCTCACCGTTCATTGAAGATCTTATGGTGGCTTTGAGTTGTTATTACTCCCCTTTGGGTCGTTGTCTCTTTGACACAACGACCCGTTTCGCTTCTTTTTCCTATTATACAAAAAATTGTTTTATTGTAAAAAAATTATCTAATAAATGATTGCCCACTTTACTTAAATGAATTGAGCGTAGCAGTGTCAATCAATATTGATGACGATTCAATATTTATAACTTGTATGGTCAAATCAAGAGTAGACAATAATAGTATAACGCATAGGTAACAACTGCAATTATCAGACCTACATTCCTTGGTTGTGATAGTCTTGGAAGTGGCAACAGTAGATTTCGTATTGAAGTGAAATTAGGATTTCTTATATGATCATCAATTATACCTTTTATTTCGGCATTGGATGGATAATTGATAGATTTTGTAGATATTAAGATGAACCTAAGACGGGGTTGTCAAATTTTAAATGACGATTGCATTATAATATGCACTGAGATTACAAAGATATTGTTAACAAGTACCAACGAAATTCTGGTAAGTATCAAATTATTATACAAGTATAACATTACAAAATTGGGAAAGATTGTGTTTATGATAGAAGTGATGTGCTTACAATCTGTTTAACTTTTAGTGGGTGTTTCAAATCTCTTGAACCTTGCATTTAAACACTATCTTATGCGTTTAATATATTTTTGAAAAAAAAAGACCGGTTGAAACTTGAATATTTCACTTTTTAAAATTCCCAAGAAGCATCTGAATTCAACTGTGGTAAATAAGCATGCTTTAATCTGACATGCCAATTAAATGACTAAAAGTTTTTATTACATGCACTTTCATTTGTTATCCCTCACGATTCTGTCATGTATTAACTCTTTTCTACAAGAACACGTCTGATTCGTGAATATATACTTAAGGAACGTATATTTAGTTTGGTTCATGTCACTTCGATGCGGGAAAATATGGCATTTTTCTGTACAGGAAAGATATCCGGTTTCATTTGCGAGATTGTGCGTAAAATAAAGATAATGAAATTAAAAGTATGGAAAACCAGTTTTGTCGATAAAGGAGAAGAAGTCAAAAAGATATTCAATGAAACAACGGCAGTAGAATACTGAAGGAACAAAGGAGTGAAATTCACAAAAATCGAAGTCCAAAGACAGGG
>MJUU01068082.1:0-13609 GCA_002080025.1 Modiolus philippinarum | reverse complement strand
ACACACATCGTTCTATTAATTTTAATACAAAAGAACGCAATTTGATTCAATATTAACAGTATCTTTCATTACGCGTTATTGTTTGGGTTTCCTCTTGACAATTAGGATCTATTTCGTAACTTTAACAACGATTTGAATTGTCTTTTTAAATTTAGATTGCATTATTTTTTTCTGCAATTAAAACATTGAAAATATTAATAGTTATTTGACATGATGTACTGGATTTGAACAATGAAGTGATGAATAACTATAAGTGTGGTGTTTCAACTCCATTAGCCATCTCAGTACAACCAATATAATGTAAAAAAGCTACGTTTATATTCACATAATAAGACCATTTTTTTAGCAATATTAATGTAGGATGGCTTGTCAAGCACTTGTACGATACACAAGCTCGCATAAGTTTTCTTTTGATGAAACATTATTGATTTAAAGAAGCCAGTAAAACAGTCATATCTATTTGTAAAAAAAAAATATCCTTTTTATTTTTTGTTTATTTCTTCTTGTCATGCATGCAGAATATTTTCTGCAGGGGCATACGTCTTTGTGATGACACAACTTTAAATCATTTCTCACAGGATTCAATTTTCTGTTCAGAAATTTTGTATATATACAATTAAATGTTGAGAGAAAAAAAACGTATCAAGGTACTATAAAGTATTAAGCAGTGCTCATTGTCTCAGAAATTTCAAAATTGCGGCGGTATAATCTACTTTTTATCATTTACTTTATTGCTATGTATAGTTTGATGTGATTTCCATAGCAAAATTTACCAATAGCAATGGAGCGTCACAGATGTCTAAGAACAAGGAACTAACGTTTACACATAATGATCATATATTATTGTCTTTTATGACATGATAGTAGAAATAGTGGCATTTCTGTATATGTTTGGTATTACCAGAAGTAAACAGTGGATATTTGTACATCCCGGGAAAATAAACGGTCATTTTCCTGGGCATTATTTTCCCAGGGTGTGAAAATATCGATTTTTTACTTCCGGTCATATTATGTTGCCAGAAGTATGTTATAAATATTGTAATACATGGGCATTTCCATATTGGCCTAGTTATCATCCCTCGACAAATATTGGCCCTCGTCTCGTGCCAATACGGGAGTCTTGGGATGTTAACTAGGCCAATAATGAAAGGCTCATGCGTTAATCTGTATATAACTTGTCCGGCAGGGCTTGTAAAATATTAATAAGATATTTTCTTTTCTAATCCGCTGTTGGATCATCACACTCTAAACTCTAAAACATCAAAACTCTAAATGACGGGATTCTATCGCCTGAACAACGATCTAAATGTTCACTAGGTGAGATATCGATATAATTATACTGATGCAAATCTAACAATGAGGGGGAGCCGGAGGGGGTCTCATCCCGGAATTCCGATTAATTTTTTTTTCTAAATCCCGAAATCACGAGCAACAAAACAAATCTTAAGACTGTTGAAACCTCGATTCCCGGTCAATTTATTTCCAGAAATCCCTGGTTTAATTAATTAAAAATCCCGAGCTGTAAAACAACTAATCTCGACATCCCGAAAAAGGGCCGGACCACCCCCTTTTTTTAACATTGTTGGGCTGATTGTAAGACGATATAATTATATAAATGATGTAAATTATCTGAAATCAAAGTAACATCGCTTACATTACCGACTTACTGGATCTAAAAAGATACACACTTTGTAAAATAACAAAACAAAGGACTAGACGGAAGTCAACAGTACATGATTCAAATTGCTGATTAACTATTGAATGTGTGCACTTTTCACTTCAACAACTTTGTTATATCAAAGATACTGTCAAATGATAAGACATTTT
The DNA here is from genome assembly GCA_002080025.1 of Modiolus philippinarum. Lineage (NCBI taxonomy): Eukaryota > Metazoa > Mollusca > Bivalvia > Mytilida > Modiolidae > Modiolus > Modiolus philippinarum. The sequence goes on along the minus strand of MJUU01068082.1, from coordinate 11,782 downwards.
GCTTTACCTTGATTGGTCGAGACAGCAGTTTCCTTGTTTGTACCCCAGAGTGAGTAGACCTCACGCGAGGTCTACTCGGAATTTTTAATTGACTAACCAGAGACGTCATTTCGTTACCAAACATCCAATCAAATTGCACGTTGATTCTAAAATTCGTCTTTGTGACATCTCATATGGCAGGGGTTCTTTACTAATTTGCATAGAGGCCATTTTGTAACTCTTGCTTGTCGGCCATGTTTAGTTGAAATACATAGGGGAAATGTTGAAATTTTGCAAAATTATCTAATAATTCACTTCAGAATCTAGCAAGATTCTACACATTGTTTACGTCTATTCTATACATAAATACTTATCTGTAATAATGAAAATTTCTGGCCAATTAAGTTTGAAATTCGAAGTGGGATCATGACATTTTGACTGTAGAAGCCATTGGAAAACTGCCGAGTAAGCTATATTTGACAGAAAAATACACATCAAAGATAAATACATGTATGTAGCAAATTTGTCCGCATATGACTGTGAAATATAACTCGCATAGATTCATAAACAAATATCCCTTTTAAACTTACCTAAGAAAATTCGCGGCTAAATAAAATTGAAAATGTGTAATTCCAAGCTTTCCAGCAACGGGAAATCCTTCTACAGACGGGTTGAAACCACAATTTCTATGTTTTAAAATTGCAACAACAAACATTTTTCATCACGGAAGATAACATTAATACAGTACTTTTAGAAAAAAGACAGGGGTAATATGAAAATAATCCGGAGCACTGAGATGTACTTTAAAAGTTAAACTTTAATAAAGGGAAGTAATTCACCAAAAAGGGGCGTGGTCACGTGATTTTACCTCATGAATAAAATACCCCCAATTCTTCCTTATGTGTTGCATACACACAGAAGAACGTTTCGAAACAGTTTACAAACACAGAATTCCAACAGAAAGAGATTTAATCAATACTAGAAGAACTACCATTCATATTTACAAGCAAAGATCGTGAAGGACATAAAAATCCACAGCACTGAAATCGTTGTTTTGTCAAAGTTTAAAATGAGAGAGAATAAAAGTTGAATATAATTGGTGTGTAGTAGTGAAAAGAAGTTTGATCGTCTTTACACCAGGTATAAATCATTTTCTACAAATAAAATATGTTTTTTTTTAATAAATAATAATAATTTACTGTTTTACGGTGATGAGATTTTCATTTAAAAAAATGCTGTTCAGGCAAATCAACAAAAAGCAAAATTCCTTTTTACATTTAATTTCTTCGGTCTCCACATGACTATACAGACCTGGTCAAGAATTGGTTAACCTCGGCTGCCAGCATCGTTCAACCAATCTAGACCAGGTCCGTATAGTCATGAGAAGACCGCATTCAAAGTCTATAATGGTATAATATATGTATTGTAAGGCGTGCTGCAAAGGTAGAAATGCATATTTACAAAAAATGTACCAATGGCAACAGTGATGAGTAGTGAGGTGAACTCGAACCCATACCTCTATGACACAATCCGTCTAGTAGGCTTCACCCCGTCAACAACTACACACGACAATAGTTAAACTGTTAATTTTGTCATTTTGTACACGTTTCAAGATCTTACCCCTCATCAGCAGCATTATACTCAAATAATATTGAAAGCCATCATCCAAACATAGTCTGAAAGAAGCACTCATGATCAAAAATATCGAAATAAGAGGCTAAATCTAGCAGCAATGATATGCATTAAGTGTAATAAATTGCATGAAGTTCTCAATATTTTAAAGGGTTTGAATTTTGATTGAAAGGTAAAAACCGTTAGGTAATATTTTCGTGGCAAATAGGTCTGACTTCTGTGCTAGTGATACCGTCGGGACTTTGTTCACCATAGAAATATATTTACAATTGTAAAAATGGTATAGTTGGCCACGATTAAAAGGTAAAAAAACAAAAATATACAAATAAAAAAAAACACATAAAAATGACAAAAATGCAAAGAAGGGAAGACTGCCCAACGTTTCGACCGTATGGCTTTCGACCAGGGGACTACTGGGCTGAAATACGGAGAAGAAAATGAATAGGGCGAGACACTGCAGACTTAATGACGTGTCACAGATATTACCTGTGAAAATCGTGCCAAATCGTGAACATAATCAAAAACGAGAAATCAAACATTAGTTATCTATACTATGTGAATAACAAATTTCAATACATTAAAAATATTATAAAATAGACTGCTTCTTAACATTCATGCCAAAGGGTCGAGCAGTTCCAAGAAAATTGACGATTTTTTGTTCATTTTACATTTTTCATATAACAGATACTATATGTGTATTTCACACGGTTTTATGGTACAGAGGATTGTGATACTTGAATATCTGTATTTTAAGCTTCCTTAGATTTATTCCTACATCGGCAAAAAAAAAAAAAAAAAAAAAAAAAAAAACTAAAAAAGAAGCATAAGGGTTATAAGAATATCTCTCTTCAACTGAACTCAACCACTGCAACAGTGTCAAAACATTTGATTTTCTACTCTCTATACTACTCTTCCACACGATAAGCTAAAGTCAGTACTCCGGGATTTGATACATTAGTTTTTCTGTACTAAAAAGGGTGAAAGAAGATTTTCATATTTAGTGAATGAGGCTTATTTTGTTAATCATCACACTGATCCACAAAAAAAGTTACAGAGGAGAATGTCATTCCAACGCTGGAATTCTTGATTGATAAAATATTTGTAGAATTTGGAAGATAAGTTTTCCAGCAGACAGTGGGGATACCTATGGAGACTAATTGTGCGTCACGTTTAGCAGATTTGATTCTTTATTCGTATGAAGCCATGTTCATACAAGGGCTAGTACAGAAAAAAACAATAAGCTAGACAAATCCTTTAATTTCAGTTTCCGTTATATAGATGATGTTCTTTCATTGAACAATCCTCAATTAAAGGATAACCTTCATCTTATATACCCAAATGAACTCGAAATTAACGAGACCACTGATACACCATCATCAGCATCATACCCGGATCTATACCTCTACATTGACAACTCTGGACGTCTGAAAACAAAACTTTACGACATGCGTGATGATGTCGACTTTCCAATAGTGAACTTCCCGTTTTTTAGCGGATATATTCCCACATCATGGCATATGGCATGTAAATTTCACAACTCATTCGCTATTGCCGTGCCTGTAGTTTGTACACCGATTTTGTCATCAGAGCGAAATTACTGTCTCAAAAACTTATACATTAAAGGTATGTTCAGTTACCTTTGCAATTGTCACTACAGAAGTTTTACGGTCGTCAACACGATTTAACAGACCGTTACAATGTTTCTGTTTTACAAATGAGCACAGATATCTTTGGGTAGATCCAGAGTTTGTTACCGGACCGACTAACACCGACTGTGACAAAACCGGAATTTTCACTAGCAGTATGACGGGTGCCACGCGTGGAGAAGATCATGCTTACCCTTCCGGAACACCTGCTGATACTCCCGGTTTTCAGCGGGAGTTCACACTGTCAGTTGCTTTATTTTATTGTGTTGTTTTGTATAGCACATCTTTTAGTTTTGTCTTCTTTGCTATGTTTGTGATACCCATTTGTCCTTGTTATTGTCCGACCACTTAATACACTCACATAAGCTTTTCAAACTTTTATCTTGGTAATGTTTTCGGGTTAGAGAAGTAACACGTACCATGGATTTTAATTGGTCTTGTCTAAGGGTTAGAAAATGGCAATTACAATCAGTCATCAAACAGATTTTTCGATACTATATTCTAGTGTGACGGGTGCCATGCGTGGAGCAGATCATGCTTACCCTTCCGGAGCACCTGATGATACCGAAGTTATTATAGGGGTTCACACTGCTAGTGCTTTAGTTTTGTGACGTTCTTGTTCATCCTTGTTTATTTGTTTTGTCTTTGTCATACTGTCTCAATTCGTGTTGACTTTGAATTGACGTGATCTTGGATTTAAGATTTTAGAATTCTCCCTTTTCTCGTTCTTGCTTCGGTATTCGTTTGCCGATGTATTAAAGAAGGAACACAATATAAAAAAAAAGCTTTGGCAATATGCAAAACAAATTGGTAAGATAAAGAAATGCACAAGAACGGCCTCAAAATAAAGCACCTTCTCATTGTAAGCTAAACGTCAGTTGAATATTATTCAAAATATGTCAGAAATAAAGCATGTTTATCATTTTAAAAAATAGAGATGACTGAAAATCAGATTCAATGGTTGACGTATGAGCCATTGCTTATTTGGAAAAAACCTTTTTCAAGGATGACCGGACTGCTGATGAGACTTTGGTCCTTGAATCACGTGTACAGCTGAACAAAATGTATTTTATGCAATTTGGGTATTTTTGTGATAAAAAAACCTTTATTTTTTAATTTCTCCTGTATTTCCAATATTCAATGCACTTATAGTGCTTAATTTTCAAAATGAAAGAAATTATGTAATCTACAGTTTATCGATTAAGTACATCCAATGACATTAGAAGACATAAGGTGGTAGACCTAGAATGTGGGATATAAGTGTGTTTTGCACTCATTCAAATAAGTAATCACTAGTATCCCTACCCTATTAGTGATCCGAGTGGTCTTTTCAGTACCATACTTAAAATTGTAAAAAAAAAAATTCCCCATTAAATTTTCTAGTTTGTGACATTAAAACCATACTTAAAAAATCCCCATTTAATTTTCTAGTTTGTGACATTAAACGATTGACATGCAAGAATAGGAAACAAGTGTATAGTGCTCTTTGTTTTGCCTTTTCATCTAATTAATCTTAAATGATGTTAATCTTGTTTATATGGAGACTAGACTGCAGAAGAACATTCATTACTGTAACAGATATATTCTTCAAAAACAAGCTTTGCTTCATGGATAAGACAAAAAATGGATGTATAAAAAACTGTTGATAATTTACTCTTTGAAAATAAATCTTGATTTAGCTGACGAACTTTATTTTCTAAAAGTTCAAGTATACATCAAAGACAAATTTTGACTTGGAGAAACATCAAAATGTTGATAACGTTCTTTCAGTAGGTATCAATAAATATAAGAAATAAATTCACCGGGCTAAATGAAGGGAATTTTCCAAATACCGAATTTCTATTACATCAATGTGAATTTTACTAACATGCCTAAAAGGTCAGTTCGATTGATTATTTGATTTCATTGATATTTTTGACAGTATCGTGTTTCTGATGTGCTATTTTCTGTCTACAGCCATACTTAGAAAATAATAGGGGCGACCAATTAATGCATTAAAAGAGTAAAAGAAAATAAGAGAAGGGCAGGGCTTTTCACATAATAATGTTGATAATATTTATTTTTAAATTACTTAGGAATCGACCCTGTATCTAAAAAAGTTTGGTATACGTCATTTTAAAAGAACAATAAATTCCGCGATATATCTACGGTTTTATAGACATTTATGTTTAATGAATTTATATCTATAAAGTAAATTCTATCAATGAAAAGATAGTATATTTTTGTTATAAGGTGTTATTTTGCGTATGGCATTTCTATTTCATGATTATTATAAATACTTAAAGTGTGAGCTGTGAAATTGATTTAAAATTGAAATAACATTCTTTTTATTGCTGTGGTTAGAAATTTTACATGACGGAGATGTGGAGAAAAATGTCGACAATGTCTTTTTTTTGTATGAAAGAGAAATGGAATATTTGAATTTTAAAATTGATATAGGTTTACAAAAGTGGTAAATAGCATAAGAATAATAACTTTTAACACGAGAAAAGATCATGGCATGTTATAAATGGCTAGAATGAAGCGAAACGGGAATTTCCTTCTGATGAATGAACGATTTCTGATCGAATGTAGATACCTTTAACTTTTTTAATTTCAAAATGTAATTGTGACCTCCTTTTTAAAGTGCCCAAATCTCCCTATTTTAAGTTTTCTTACAATCGACTTGATGAGTGTCCTGTGTTTGTCAATATTTTATAATCGTCCACTGGGTTTAGACAGAAGTGCTTTCGTCCGGCAACGGATGACAGTGGTTGTAAGAGCGCTATGCCAGTTTAATTTATGTTTGTTGACAATCCCGTATCAATTACAAGACATGGATGTAGCATTGTTCGACAATTAGCAAAAACTTCCGCTCTTTTGAAGACATTTTTAATGATCTTATCAGACGGATTTTTTTATCAAGCCTTTATTAATAAAGCGGTCACGGAGATAAGTATGCGTAATGAGAAAGTCGGCATAATTGGTGCAAACTGTGAAATTTTCACGCTTAAAATCTAAGCTGTATGACAAACGTGATGATTTTTTTCTTCTAAACTACGAACTTTCCCTTTCGTAGCAACAATATACATACCTCTCTAGTCTATGGAGTGTATATTTGACAGTTAATTTGTTACTGTCGAGAATGTGAAAAAGAAAGGATATTAGGTAAATGTCAAGGAGACAACATTCCATTTCCAGATTAAAACTACCCCAAAAAGCATCTAGGGGTCACCGTACGGTCTTCAACACAGGGAGGAACCTCACACCATATAGTAAGCCCTTAATGGCCCCCAAAAAGTAAAAAAGTGAATAAATCAATGGAAACAAACCACATCCAATAACCCGAATATTAAGAAACTAACATTTCACAAGAAGACATGGACAAGCCAATGACCAACATATTCCTGACTTGGCACAGGCGCAAAAATTGCGGTGGGGTTAGACTCGTTTTGTTGGATCCATATCCACCCCCTATGTGTGGTGAATGATTAAAATGTAGTATATACACTGATGTTTTAAAAGAACAAAACCCTGTCTCAATAAGGGCTAAATCAGCTTTTTTCAGCCTTCTTTCCTTCCCTCGTTCTAGAAATTCTATAGCCGTCATCATGACATCATTGAAAAATATGGCGTATCGTAGTAAAAAAAACGGTCATTTTCAACTATATTTTTTCACAGATTTGATATAACCGGTTTTGACTAGACCCTGGATTGACTCACTGATATTGTGATGGTTCCCGCTTGCAGAGCAGGATATGCTTATCCATCCGGAGCACCTGATGTAACTCCCTTTTTTTATGGGAGTTTATATTGTCAATACTTTAGTTTTAATTGTTGGCTCGTATATAATATTGTTATTTATTAATTTTTTCTTCATTAATGATGTTATGATATAAATGTGTCATTGTGAAAGTTTGAATTCTAGAAAGATTTACAAAAGCAATTCAAATATTTCCTTCGCACTGTTTGGGGGTAAGAGAAGTAGCATGTTCCATGGATATAAATCGGTATTGTCTATGGGTTAGAAAATGACATTAACCAATCATAAAAACAGCCCTTTCAAAACAATATATGCCTCACTGATAGTGTGATTGGGTGTCGTTTGAGGAGGGTATGCACTTGATGTCACTCCCGGTTTTCATTGGAGTTCACAATATAAGCGCTTTTGTTCTGAATGTTTTTATTTTCGTTCCTTGTGGCGGTCTCATGTCCTTGTTTGCCTTTAATTTATTGTGTACTCGTTTTTGCAATATCTGATTTTTGTAATAATCAAATTCGTTGTTATGTCGTTGTTTTACTGCCATTGTTTGTTATCTTAAGGTGAGAAAATGCGTTTGAATGAATTTTGCTATGATTGTGTATATAACAAATGATCAGTATAAACAGTTTTGGAGAAGATTTGATGCATTTTCAAAATTGGTTTGCTAAAGGAAATAAATTTAAGAGAACGTGACCATACATGTTCCTCTTTGAAAATTGCAAATGTCTTTTCCTTTCAATGTGTGTTTTTATGTTCCCAATTAATGTATCAAACATCGTGAGTCTTCAATACTTCATACGTTAGAGTAGGAAACAAGTGTCACGCTCTTAGTTTTCCTGTTTGTGTTATCAATGTAATCTAAAATAATGTCAAAATTGTTTATATGGAGACTAGACTTCAGAAGAATTTTTACAAGAGCTCAAAAACAACTAGCCCAGACTTTTAATTTCAGCTTCAGGTATATAGACAATGTACATTCTATCAATAACCAACGATTTAAAGAATATTTACATCGCATCTACCTCAGTGAATTTGAATTAAAAGAGACAACCGATACACCCAATTCTGCTTCATACCATGACCTTTTTTATACGTTGTCGAACATTGACGTTTGAAATTTATGTTATATGACAAACGTGATGATTTTTTACTTTTCAATTGTGAGCTTTCCCTTTCTCTGCAGCAATATATCTTTTGACATTACCGGTTTTGACTTAACCTTTGTTTGACCCACTGACAATGTTACGGGTGCTGTATACAGTGTAGGACATGCCTACCTTTCCGGAGCACCTGATGTTACTCCGTTTTTTGAGAGTTCACAATGTTAGTGCTTTAGTTTTTTGTGTTGTATATGTAGTGTTAGTGTGTCTTTTGGGCATGGAGTGTCTTTGGTCTTCCGTCCTCTGGTGTTCTTGCTCTTGATTTGTCTCTGGAAATCTAGTGCTTTGTTCCTTCGGTATTCTACTGTCGTTGTTGTTACATGTATACACTATAACAGATAATATTCTCCGAAGACAAGCTTTTCTTCATGAACTAGAAAATGGGCATGTTCAAACAACTTTTAATACTTAACTTTTTTGAGAATGAACTTTTTTTATTAAGGTGAATAGATTTTATTTTCATAAAGTTCAAGTATATAAAAAAGACAATGGGATACTTTATAGTCAGAAACAAGTGCGTTGTCCATGTTGTTCATTTTTGTATATATGTTTGTCTTCATTTTTTTTTCTGTGCGGTGCTGATGTTATGTCTTTGTTTTTCCGACATTGCCATTGTCCTTGGATTGTTCGTGTTAGACTGAAGGTTCGGTTCTCGCTTACTTTTATACAATAATTTTGACTAGGAGAAACATCAATCCTGGTTTAAAGTTGTGATAACCTTTATTTAGTAGGTATTAATAAATGTAGCATTAATCTCAGCGGGTTCGATGATGAGAATTACATATTTTTCTAAAGTCCGAATGAAAGCCTGTGTATTTCTATTACATATGATTTATATAATTCGCTCTTTTAAATGGACAGTATCAAGTTTCTGATATCCGTTTTTGTGTCTCTGTTCATACTTAAAATACTTATAGGGGAGACAATTATAAACATTAAGTAATGTCCTAAAAAGTAAAAAAAAAAGAAGGTCAGGACTTTTCTTATAGTTAGGTTGATAATATTTATTTTTGAACAACTAACAGAAATGACCCTCTATCTAAAAATTGTTCGGTTCGCCATTTTAAATGAACAATAAATTCCTCTATACATCTATGGTTTTATAGACCCTTGTGTTCATTGAATTTATGCATATAAAGTAAAATTTATCAATAAAAAGAAATTTTATTTTTTCATTGTAAGGTTGTTAGTTGTGTGTATGTCATTACTTTTTAATAATAATTATAGTTACTTTAACGATAGTTGTTACAGTATGAGCTGTGAGATCGATTTAAAATTGGAATTGCATTGTTTTATTGCTGTTTTTGAAATTTTATAGTTAAAACATGACGAAGATGAGGAGAAAAAAGTAGACAATGTGATAGTTTTATGTGCACGAGAAATTGAATGTTTTAATTTAAAATTGATATAGGTTTACAAAAGTGTTAACTAACACAAGAAAATAACTTTCAACATGAGAAAGATCATTCCATCGAAATCAGAGATCAGAGCATGTTATAAATGGTTAGAGTGCATCGAGAAGATAGTTACTTTCCGATGAGTGAACGATATCTGATCTTTGATTTTGATTGAATGTAAGTACCTAGTAGTTCTTCAATAAAATGATATTCACTGAATTGGAATCTTTAACGCACAAGGAAGGACACAGTTTCTTTAAAAAAAATTCCATAGTGGCATCATCTTATTTGTGATGTTTCTTTAGTGATGATATTTTTTAAAACACGTAAATAAACAATCCCCAGTGGTCACTTAACGAGAAATTTCGAGTGCAGGTAAGCTCGTCTTAACTTTGTTAATTTATATCGGAATAGTTTTTTTATGTTTTTTTTTTATCAACTGTCTATGTTTATTTTATAAAGGAGGTATTAACAAAAATTCCGAACGATATAAATCGGTATTGTCTATGGGTTAGAAAATGACATTAACCAATCAAACACAAACAGCCCTTTCAAAACAATATATGCCTCACTGATAGTGTGATTTGGTGTCGTTTGAGGAGTATATGCACTTGATGTCACTCCCGGTTTTCATTGGAGTTCACAATATATATGGCTTTTGTTCTGAATGTTTTTATTTTCGTTCCTTGTGGCGGTCTCATGTCCTTGTTTGCCTTTAATTTATTGTGTACTCGTTTTTGCAATATCTGATTTTTGTAATAATCAAATTCGTTGTTATGTCGTTGTTTTACTGCCGTTGTTTGTTATCTTAAGGTGAGAAAATGCGTTTGAATGAATTTTGCTATGATTGTGTATATAACAAATGATCAGTATAAACAGTTTTGGAGAAGATTTGATGCATTTTCAAAATTGGTTTGACAGAATTGTCGAGAGCAGAAGCAAAACCTCCGGTATTGTCATGACTTAGTTTGGGCATTTCAAAAGAAATTGTGGGTTACATCGGTTTTATTGTGACTCATACCTCCTTTTCAATTGCGTTAGTGTCCCTTACCAACTAATCAGCAATTGATTTTGAAGGCTTGTAGATAGTAAAAAAAAATAATTCAAATTGTAAGTGAAAATAATGAATCTTGAATCACGTACAGTTCGGACCAAACTTTAAATTTTTCCACAATGGACTTAAACTTTTTGAAGACATTTTTAATGAACGTATGAGACGGATTATTTTGATGCCTTTATTAATAAAGCAGTCATGGAGAAAATTATGCGTTATGAGAAAGTCTGCATAATTGTTGCAAACTGTGAAGTATGTACCTTTGAAATCTAAGCTATATGACAAGCCTGATGATTTTAACTTCCAAACTACGAACTTTTCCTTTCTTAGCAGCAATATACCTACCTCTTTTGACCTATGGTGTGTATATTTGACAGTTGATTTGTTACTTTATACTAGGGATGTCAACGAGTACTCGAATACACGAGTATCGCTCGGAAGGTACGAATATCGAGTACCTAATTGGTACTCGATAACTCGGCTTTAAACTGTCATTCTCTTTGTTAATGCGACTACCTCCGTATTACAGAGCATTACGCTTTAAAACATAATAAATCCGTTACTGCTCCCTAGATAGACACTTATTTTGAACATCTAAATAAACATGTAGTCACCCTATGCAACATAAAATTCAAAAGCAAATATGTCCCCAAATACGTTTTTGATCATGTTAAATTTCTGACATGCGATTTCTGTATTAACAAAAAATAAAAAAAACAATCTGAAAAAAGCGAAACATTTTTGAATTTTCAATTTAATTTTCTCAAAAAAAAAATGTATATAAAAAATCCTTTTCACCTCAAATGTTGAAATGATGAAAAACAAGAAACTGAACCCATTGTCGTAACAAGTGTAGGACATGGTAAGAAATAACTGTATTGGTGGCTGTTAATTAAAACAAACTTTGAATATCTCAATTTTTAGTAGACTTTGCTGTTCGTACACATAAGAGCAAATTTGTTGCTGTTGCTTAAATGAATTTTTTTTTATGAAAATCGACTTGCTTTATATCGACATTTGAAATTAAAAGGATACATAGGAATCGATTAAACTTAAATATGTAGGTACATGCAACTGAGCAACAAGATTGTTACTTAAAGACGCATTTACGACTCAATAGTGCTTTTGAATAAGTCGGCTGTTTGGTCATATTTCTAATAACTGAAATGCCG